>MU686266.1:74273-119252 GCA_026770625.1 Nicotiana glauca | reverse complement strand
CCCCAAATGACTTATAATAAGACTTATACACTTATTAACATATCCAATTGATATCCATAATATCACAAATCCATATTTGCACACGAGATAAAATAATTTAGCCTACCTTGGCACGACGAAATCTTAAATCACTCGGAAAAAAAAATTTTGGGGCCTTACAGAATCCTTCTTCTATCCCCTTCAAAGAGCTCCAAAAACGATTAGAAATGGTGGAAATAAACCCTCAAATTGCGGAAACTCTTTTAAAATAATGCCCAGCAGTTTCCGCATCTGCGGTCCTGGGACTGCATTTGCGGAACAAATGTCGCATCCACGGTCTCGCTTCTGCAGAACAAATGTCTCATTTGCGGTCCCGTTTCTTCAAAAAATATACCGCATCTGCGATTCCTGAAGAGATGGCCAAAATTCTGCTTTTGTGGTTGCTTAGCCACTTCTGCGACCGCTTAGCTACTTCTGCGGCATCGCATCTGCGGAACCCAAACTGCAGGTGCGGTTATGATAGCACCAGCAGCCGAAGCTGCAACTTAAACTCCAAAATTTCCTCCGTCAACCATCTGAATTCACCCCGAGGCCCTCGGGACCTCAACCAAAGGCACTAACAAGTCACAAACCACTCCCAAACTTGTACCAATCCTTAAAACACCTAAAACAATATCGAATCCTCGAATTAACCATGCATTTAAGCCTAAGAACTCCAAAATCCTCAAAAATACGCTTCCAATCAAAAAGTCTATCAAACCTCGTCTGAACGACCTGAAATTTTGCATATACGTCACATTCAACACTACGGAGATACTCCAACTTATGGAATTCCATTCCGACCCTCGAATCAAAATCTCACTATCGAACCGGAAACTTCAAAATTCGATCTTTCAGCATTTCAAGCCTAAATTAGCTACGGACCTCCAAAACACAATCCGACCACGCCCCTAAACCCGAAATCACCCAACGGAGCCATTAGATTTCCATTCCAAGGTCGTCTTCATGTTGTTCCAACTACGATCCTCTTATTTAGGGACTAAGTATCCCATAACTCTACGAAACTCAAAATCGAACGTCCTGACAAATTAAAATAGCAGAAATAAACTCGGGGGAAGCAGTTAATAGGGGATTGGGGCGTTAATTCTTAAGACGACCGATCGGGTCATCACATCCTCTTATACTTAAACATTCGTTCGTCCTCGAACGAGCATAGAAACATACCTGAAGTAGTAAAAAGATGAGGGTAACGGCTGCGCATATCCTGCTCGGTATCCCAGGTTGCTTCCTCGACCGGCTGACCCCACCACCGAACCTTCACTGATGCAATGTTCTTTGACCTCAGCCTTTTAACCTGCCTGTCCAATATTTCCATTGGCTCCTCAACATAAGATATATCCTCGTCCAACTGGACTGAACTAAAATTCAACACGTGCAACGGATCACCGTGATACCTCCAGAGCATCAAAACATGAAATACCGAATGAACCCCTGCCAAGCTGGGAGGTAAGGCAAGCTCATAAGCAACCTCCCCAACTCGCCTCAATATCTCAAAAGGGTCAATAAACCTTGGACTCAACTACCCTTTCTTCCCAAATATCATAATGCCTTTCATAGGCGAAACCCGAAGTAGACCCAGCTCTCTAACCATATAGGAAACATCACGAACCTTCCGGTCCGCATAGCTCTTCTATCTGGACTGGGCTGTACGGAGTCTATCCTGAATCATCTTAACCTTCTCCAAAGCATCCTGAACTAAGTCTGTGCCTAGTAATCTCGCCTGACCCGGCTCGAACCAACCCATTGGAGATCTACACCGCCTACCATATAAAGCCTCATACGGTGCCATCTGAATGCTGGACTGACAAGTGTTGTTGTAAGCAAACTCTGCCAATGGCAAGAACTGATCCCAAGACCCTCCAAACTTGATCACGCACGCACGGAGCATATTCTCAAGAATCTGAATAGTGCACTCGGACTGCCCGTCTTCTGAGGGTGAAATATTGTACTCAACTCTATCCGAGTACCCAACTCGTGCTGAACGGCCCTCCAGAACCGTGATGTGAACTGAATACCTCTATCCGAAATGATGGAAACTGGAATACTGTGCAGACGAACAACCTAGCGGATATAAATCTCCGCCAACTGCTCCAAAAAATAAGTAGTACACACAAGAATGAAATGAGCGGATTTGGTCAGCCAATCCACAATCACCCATACAGTGTCAAACTTTCTCAAAGTCTATGGGAGCCCAACTAACAAGTCCATGGTGATCCACTCCCACTTCCACTCCGGAATCACTATCTGCTGAAGCAACCCACCCGGTCTCTGGTGCTCATACTTCACCTGCTGACAGTTGAGGCACCGAGCTACAAACCTAACTATATCTTTTTCCATCCACCTCCACCAATAGTGCTACCACAAATCCTTGTACAGCTTCACGACACCTGGATGAATGGAATACCGCAAATTGTGGGCCTCCTCTAGAATCATCTCCCGAAGCCCATCAACATTGGGTACATAGACCCGACCCTGCATTTTTAATACTCCATCCTCGCCAATGGTCACATCTCTAGCATCACCATATTGAACCTTGTCCTTGAGGACAAGCAAATAAGGGTCATCATACTGCCTCTCCCTAATACGATCAAATAAGGAAAACCAAGAAACCACACAAGCTAGAACCCGACTAGGCTCCGAAAGATCCAATCTCACAAACTGGCTGGCTAAGGCCTGAACATCCATCGCCATAGGCCTCTCCGATGCTGGTAGATAAGCCAAACTCCCTAAACTCTCCGCTCGATGACTTAAAGCGTCGGCCACCACATTGGCCTTGCCCGAGTGATACAAAATAGTGATATCATAGTCCTTCAGCAACTCTAACCACCTCCTCTGACGCAAATTTAGATCCTTTTGCTTGAACAGGTGTTGCAGGCTTCGATGGTCAGTATAAATCTCACAAGGCACACTGTATAGATAATGGCGCCAAATCTTCAGGGCGTGAATAGTGGAAGCTAACTCAAGGTCATGGACAACGTAAATCTTCTCATGTATCTTAAACTGTCTGGATGCATAGGCAATCACCCTATCGTCCTACATCAGCACCGCTCCGAGGCCAACCCTCGAGGAATCACAATAGACCGTATAAGACCCCGAACTTGTAGGCAATATCAAAACTGGGGCCGTAGTCAAAGCTGTCTTGAGCTTCAGAAAGTTCACATCACACTCTTTCATCCACTGGAACGAAGCACCCTTCTGGGTCAGTCTGGTCATAGGGGCTGCAATTGATGAAAACCCCTCCACAAAACGACGGTAGTAACCCCCCAAACCGAGAAAACTGCGGGTCTCTTTAGCTGAGGATGGTCTGGGCCAACTCTGCACTGACTCTACCTTCTTCGGATCCACCCGAATACCCTCACTCGATACCACCTGGCCTAAGAATGCCACGGAATCCAACCAGAACTAACATTTTGAAAACTTTGCATGTAACTTCTTTTCCCTCAGAGTCTGAAGCACTGTTCTCAGGTTCTGCTCATGATCTTCCCAACTCCGGGAATATACCAGAATGTCATCAATAAAGACAAAAGAATCAAGATATGGACGGAATACACTGTGCATCATATGTATAAAGGTTGCTGGGGGCATTGGTCAGCCCAAATGACAAACAAGAAACTCGTAATGACCATACCGAGTCCTGAAAGCAGTCTTTAGGATATCTAGCTCCTGAATCTTCAACTGATGGTAACCTGAGCGCAAGTCAATCTTAGAAAACACCTGTGCGCCCTGAAGCTGGTCAAATAGATCATCAATAAGAGGCAAAGGATAATGGTTCTTCACCATAGCCTTGTTCAACTGGCAATAATCAATACACATACGCATAGAACCATCTTTTTTCTTCACAAACAAAATAGGAGCACCCCCAAGGTGATACATTGGGTCGAATAAAACCCTTATCAAGCAATTCATGCAACTGATCCTTCAACTCCTTCAACTCAGGAGGAGCCATACGATACGGAGGAATAGAAATGGGCTGAGTGACTGATAATAAATCAATGCCAAAATCAATATCTCTATCAGGCGGCATGCCTGAAAGATCAGCTGGAAACATATCGGAAAAGTCCCATACTATTGGAACTAAATCAACTGAAGGGGTATCAATACTGACATCTCTCACATAGGTTAGATACGCGTCACACCCCTTATCAACCATACGCTGAGCTTTAAGAAAAAAAATAACTCTACTAGAAGTGTGATCTAAAGCACCCATCCACTCAACACGTGGCACACCTGGCATAGCTAGCATCACGATCTTGGCATGATAATTAAGAATAGCACAATGAGGCGACAACCAGTCCATGCCCAAGATAATATCAAACTCTACCATGTTGAGCAACAATAAATTGGCTCTGGTCTCAAAACCACTAAGAGCAACCAAGCACGACCGATAAATGTGGTCTACAATAAGAGAATCTTCCATAAGAGTAGAAACATAAACAGTGGAACTCAAAGAATCCCGAGATACACCAAAATGCAGAGCAAAATAAGAAGACACATAAGAATAAGTGGAGCCTTAATGAAATAGAACTGATGCATCTATGTGACAAACCAGTATAATACTTGTGATGACAAAATTAGAGGCAACAACCTTGGTATGGGCAGGAAGGGCATAGTATCGGGCCTGGCCTCCCCCTCTAGGGCGGCCTCTACCTCCCCGACCTCCACCTCTAGCTGGCTAAGTAGGTGGGGTAGCAACTGGAGTTGTAACCATAGCCTGATAACTCTGGGGGGCACATTGTGGATGAGAAGTCTGTGGAGGTGCACACCTCCCAAATCTGGGGCAATCCCTCACCATATGGCGTGTGTCACCACACTCAAAACAAGCTTTGGGAGGATGTGGTGGATGTGACTGGATCGGGCCAGGTCTGCTAGACTGACCTCTAAAAGTACCCTGCGCAGGAGGCGCGCTAGAAACTAGAGGTGCATAAAAGGCTTCCTGAGGCCTAGGAGAAGCTGGAGCACTACTGGCTGCCGAAAGAGCTGAATGAACAAGGCAACTCATATAACCCCTACCATGACGACCTACAGCTGGGGTACGGGCACCAGAATAATGGCCCGACTCTCAAGACTTTTGGCCTCCCTCTCCTTTCTCTCCCTAGCATGTATACCCTCAATCCTCCTAGCAATGCTCACCACCTGCCGGTAAGGAATATCCATCTCCAACTCACGAGCCATGCTAGACCTGATGCTGGGAATAAGCTACTCAATAAACCGGCGAACCCTCTCGCGAACAGTAGAAACCAAGGCTGGTGCATGCTTAGCCAAGCTAGTATAACGGTCAGCATACTCTGAGACAGTCATATCACCCTAGCACAAATACTCAAACTCGACACGCCATGCATCTCTGAGGCTATGAGGAACAAACTCTCTCAGAAATAGATCTAAAAACTGGGTCCAAGTCAGCGAAGCAGTCTCATCCGGACTATCTAACTCACAGGTGCACTACCACTCATAGGCGGTTACTCGAAGCTTGAAAGTAGTGAATGAAACCCCGCTCGATCCTGATATACCCATAGTACGGAGAATATGGTAGCACTCCTCCAGAAATCCCAGGGCATCCTCTGATGCTAACCCACTGAATACAGGAGGATCATATTTCTTGAACCTCTAAAGTCTCCGCTGCTCATCCTCTGAAGCCGCTGCCCCTGTCCTCGGGCTGAACTGGCACTGCAGACGGCACAAGAATAATATCTGGGACCTGATCAACATGCACTCACCACTCAAGAGTGCGGGCAACGGGAGTCTGTGCTCCTCTCCCGGCCTAGGATGTGGCTGCAGCAAGGGGAAGCAACCCTACCCGAGCCAAAGTGGTGTACATGCTCATAAACTGTGCCAGAGTCTCCTATAGTGCTGGCGTGGTAGTAGCAGTAGGTGTGTCAGGTGCATGTACCCGACTGGCACTACCGGTGGCTCCTCGCACAGGTGCTCTGGCTGCACCACGTGTGCATCCTCGACCTCTGTCACGGCCCCAACCTCTGACGACGACAGTAGGGGGTACGAGTGCCTGATCATCTCGGATAGCACGTGTCTTCACCATCTGTGAGAGAATAGAAAGACAGAAGTTTAGAATTATGATATAAAAAATCTCGCATGACAAGGAAATCAAATGAAGTGGAATTTTTCTAACAGTTGCATAGCCTCTCATCGATAAGTACAGACGTCTCCGTACCGATCAGTGAGACTCTAATAAATCGACTTGTGATCCATGACTCCTATGAACCTAGAGCTCTGATACCAACTTGTCACGACCCCAGTTTGTCCTCCGTGAACTGTCATGATGGCACCTAGTCTCTACGACTAGGTAAGCCTAACAATGTGAAAAATAAACTAAACTTGCGGAATAAATAGTAAAAGGCCGAAAATAACTGAAGGAAACAATGTTTAAATGCCGCTTGGCATATACACACAACTTCTCAAAATCTGATACACTGTCCCAAAACCCGAAAACTCACAGATCCACAAGCTAAGAAAATACTACATAGCTCTAATCTCCAGAATGTCTAACAAGAACAGAAAGTACAGAAGGTCTAAAAACTAAATCCAGGATTAGAAAGAGACTCCTCGATCTACGGACGCGGCAAATATACCTTAAAGTCCCATAGAATTGCCTCGCCTCATGAATGGTAAGCCTGAGGTTAAATAGTGATGAGGATGAGGAAGGTCAGGGCCCTACCGAGGTTAAATAAAAGATATAATTCAACAGTATAGAACAGAAAACATTATAAGTATGAGCAACAATGAAAATAACACAGGTATAAAGGACAACAACTACTACACAGAAACAATGTAAACACCGAAGGAAAATACAGCTAAACTCCAACAATATCAACCGGGAATCTTCCAGGATACCGTCCTGAAGTACCAAATATACATATCCAATAAGTCTCTCGGGATATCGTCTCGTAGTCCAGCTCATAGTACACGGGGATCTACCAAATCCCGTTCCGTAGTCCCAAACATAAATACCCAGTACTATGGAAATCTACCGGGTGTATTCCCGTAGTTCCATATCACTGTGTAGCGAGATCTATCGAAATACCATATCTGCAGTCCCAAATATAAACAGACAAGAGGGGAGCTACCGGAATCCCATATCCGTAGTCCCAATGTAAATACACAACAGCAACAGGAGAAATGCTCAGAAATGTCAAACTTCATATTAAGGCAAACGAATAGTCTAGTCTAGCATGCTGCACAGAATTCAGATAAAGAAGTTAACAGATAAGGCAATTTAATCACTTAGACATGCTTTCCCTAATCTAACACATGCTTAAATAGTACAAGCAGTAAAACATGGAAGTAATCATACTAGTAGTACTTAATGAAAAACCGGATTTCCAACAATTAGCACAAGACAAGTACGCACTCGTCACCTTACGTACAAAGCATTTCAATTAACAACTATATCAATTCCAAAGGGAAAAGTCCCTAACACAAGGTTATACAAGGCACTTACCTCGAACAAGCATAAGTCAACCCGAAACCACGCTTTTGCCACGAGTATTCGACTCCAAATGGCCCAAATCTATTCAATTCAATTGCATATTATAAATAACACCTCAAGTAACTAATTCCACAATTAAATTCTAAGCTAATACGCAAAATTAGATTAAATAACCAAAATGTCCCTCAGGTCCAAGTCTCGGAATCGGGTAAAATTTACATTTTCGGAATCCTCGTACTCTCACGAGTCTATGTACAACAAGCACATCGGAGTTCAATTTACCCCTCAAATTCTCATTTAAAATCTCTTAAATACCAAGCCCTAATTATTCAATTGTTGGTCTAGATTCCATGATTTACTAGGTAGATTTCACATAAGAAACGAGTTTTAAGACCAGGAATCTTACCTCCAAGCGTTTCCCTTCGAATCCTTTTTCTATCCCCTTTAAAGAGCTCCAAAAATGATTAGAAATGGTGGAAATAAACCCCCAAGTCACGGAACCTCTTTTAAAATAATGCCTAGCAGTTTCCGCATCTGCGGAACAAATGTAGCATCCGCGGTCCCGCTTTTGCAAAAAATATAACGGCATCTGCGGTTCCTGAAGAGATGGCCAAAATTCCGCTTCTGCGGCCGCTTAGCTGCTTCTGCGGCGCCGCACCTGCGAAACCCAAACCGCAAGTGCAGTTATGACAGCACCATCAGCTGAAGCTGCAACTTAAACTCCAAAATTTCCTCCGTCAACCATCCGAATTCACCCCGAGGCCCTAGGACCTCAACCAAAGGCACCAAAAAGTCACAAACCACTACCCAAACTTGTACCAATCCTTAAAACTCCTAAAACAACATCGAAACCTCAAATTAACCATGGATTTAAGACTAAGAACTCCAAAATCCTCAAAAATACGCTTTCGATCAAAAAGTTAATCAAACCTCGTCCGAACGACCTGAAATTTTGCACACACGTCACATTCAACACTACGGAGCTACTCCAACTTCTGGAATTCTATTCCAACCCTCGGATCAAAATCTCATTATCGAACCGGAAACTTCAAAATTTGACCTTTCGGCATTTCAAGCCTAAATTAGCTACGGACCTCCAAAATACAATCTGACCATGCCCCTTAACCCGAAATCACCCAACGGAGCTAATGGAGCCATCAGATTTCCATTCCAAGGCCGTCTTCATGTTGTTCTGACTACGGTCAACTTTCTAACACTTAAGCTCTCATTTAGGGACTAAGTGTCCCATAACTCTCCGAAAATCAAAACCAAACGTCCCGTCAAATCAAAATAGCAAAAGTAAACTCGGGAGAAGCAGTTAATAGGGGATCAGGACGTTAATTCTTAAGAAGACCGGCTGGGTCGTTACAATAAGCATGATGACGAAATCACATGCCGCAAGTAAACTAGAGGTTTATTAAAACAAAGATTAGTTGGCATGACCGGTTGGCCATCCCAGTTTAATTATAATGCAAAAATTAATTGAGAATTTACATTGGCATATGTCTAAGAAATAGATATTCTTTAAGAATTCTCTTGTGCTACTTCTCTCATGATACACCAGTTAAGGTTGGGATTGAATCCCTTAATTTCTGGAACGAATAGAAGGTGATATGTATATGGGCCTAGTCGCCTGCCATGTGGACTATTTACTATTATGTGATTTTAATAGATTCATCTATTGTATGGTGACATGTGAGTTTGTTATCAACTTGCATTGATTTTGCAAGGTTTATTGCTCAAATTACTAGAGCACAGTTTCATAATATAAATTATGATGATTTATCTTTATAATGTTGGTTTAAATCCAAGTTGGTTTAACAGAAATTGTATGCCTCCGATTATAGCTAAACCATTGGTTATGAGATAAAACTCCCAAATAAAAATTTTGTATGAAGTATATTATTTAATATACAACGGCACTTGTACGCATCTAGCCAACAAGTTATGATACATTCTCCCCGTCACAATTGGTTCAGGGTCAGGAACCAAATATTTTTATCTAGAAATATGGATGTACTATATGATTTAATTATCCCACCACAATGCATAAAGATGGAGTCCTAAAGAAGGTTGGAAAATGTATTGGTGATCCCAGCATTAGGGGGAGAAAATGGGCAGCTGAAAAAGCAAAACATGGAATGAATTATCATGAGTGCACCGAGATCCTCGTACAAGAAAATGTGAACTTGAAGTTCAATTCATTTGTAAAATATTGCCTGGCGCATTTGCTGACCCAAAGCTAAATGTTATATTTCAGTAGTTAATGCTCCATATAGAATAAAGTCCATGATGGACATAGTCTATGGAACACATGAAGCGTAATAGACAAATCGGTTCCAAAGATAAAACTCCTTGAAGAAGGTGAGGATCAAATGATAAAGATGGTCATACTAAGGAGGCAAGTGCTCTATAAGAGCACCGCAACATAACACTTTACAAGACCTCATGGGAGAGGCTCAGATACCTGAAAATAATTAGATAAAGAGATCTCAATAAGTTATGTATTTATTAGGTAACGATGGAACCGATATAAAATGATCGTCAACGATATTGTTGATATAATGTAGCACTCAATGTTATTAATATTGACGAGGATCTTGAGCTTAAATATGTCATGGAATTTGGAAAGATAAATGATTGGCCAAATGGAAAACACGCAATGAAAATTGACTTCACCTGAAAAATATGAATTTGGACGGATAGTCCATTGTACAAAAAGTAAAATGAAAAATCAAGTCGATAGACATAAAGACGACTTGTGGCACCAGATTTTCGTAAATATCCGGTATTAGTTATATGGAGACATGTTCTCATGTGGTGAATAGAGTCATTTCAGATTTTGGTCTGACAATACATTTAATATGCATAATAAAAATTCTTGAAGGATTTAAATTGTTTTGAAGCATATTAAGGTTCCCAAGAATTTATTAAATAAAGCTTCAGCAAATCCTTATGTAGATTAGAGCGATCATGGCGTACATGATTTGTTTTTGTGTCTAGTGCAATTGGTGCACTAATATATTTGGCTAGAACCATGAGTATAACAATATGCTAGCGAGATATATATGTGGAGATATTGGAATACAATTAGCGATATATGTCAAAAGGAATACTTGATGTAGATTTGTTTATTCTAACAAATATTGCCAGGATTTTGTTGGTTATGCAAATGCAGGCATTTTCCTGAAGTTCATTCTTCAAACAATCTATTTGCATGTGAGAGTACTGCTATGTTATTATTTTACAAGGCAGTTAATTGTTGATACTTATTCAATTCATGCCAAGGTAAACAACTGATAAAGTAAGGGACTCAACACACAACAGACATGTGACTTTTCTCTGAAGAGAAGATTCCAATAACACTGAAGATAATGTTGTTTGCTTATCTCAATTGGAAGAAGGATATATTGGAGGCAACAAAATAAAGCACATTTCACCAAGGTTCTTTTCAGATATGATCTTCGACAGATTGGTGATATAGACGTTCAACAAATTTTTTTGATCGATAATTTGGTGGATCTGTTCAATGAATTATTACCAACTCCAGTATTTGAGAAGTTGGTATACAGGATTGGAATGCGTCATTTTCGAAAAGTAAAGTGATATTTTCATCAGGGGGAGTAAGATACGCGTTGCACTCTTTTTTCCTTGGCTGAGGTTTTATCCCGTTGGTTTTCTTAGCAAGATTTTTAACGAGGCAGCAAACAATGCGTATTACAATGTGTATTCTTATTCCTTCACCAAGATTTTTTTCCCACGGGAGTTTTTTTTAGTAAGGTTTTAATGAGGCACATTATTATGGACATCTAAAGGGGAGTGTTATAAGATATAATTATAGTGGATGTCCATAACCACCAAATGAATAATACCCACTACTCTTCTCCATTATCTCCATAACTATCACTACGCTAATACTTAAAGAGTTATGGTTGTAACTATCACACCTCCCCCTTGATCTCAAATGCTTAATGGCATATTTATAAAATTCTCTTGGTATACCTCTATGTAGTACTATAAATAAAGGATGAGAAGTCATGTTATTACACACTTGGAAAACACTTGAAGAAATAAGAATCTATCATCTCTTTCTCTCCACATTCTTGTCTATTTGCTTATTTCATATTATTACTTTAGCTAAGTTTCTTAACAATACTTACATAGAAAGCGAAAGTTGATATTAAAATATAAATTATTTTTTCAGTTGGCGAAGATAGAAATGGGCCCTTAACGAGTGAAGCTAGACCTACACTAATGCTGAAATCTAAATATATATACTAGGGGTGGTAAAATGGTTAAAAGAAAATTGTTAATCACCCATATTATTCACTAAAAATGGGCTGGATAATTAAAAGTTTAAAAATGGGCCAAATATGGATAAGAACCGTATTATCCATTTCGAAAATGGTTAACCAATGGATAACTAATGGGTTTAACTTTTACATTTTTAAAACCTTAAATTGGGGTTCCTCAAGTTTGAAAAATAGGGATTCTCCCAAAAGTGATCATATTGATGAATCCATGAATAATATAGTTGTATACGGTCAAAATCATATGCCCCCGATGTATAGGCTCGAGCTTCTGTCTTAGGTCCGAGTCCGGGCGAGGTCAAGTTCGAAGCCGATGGGTCAGACTCGATCTTGAAGACATAGTGCGATACCCGGAGACTGGAGTTCGAGGAATACCGAGCCCAAGTATGCCCGACTCCGAAATATTACCGTTATGGATCTATATCAGAGCAAGCTAGATTCCTGCCACGTCCAAAGTCATGGCGCAAATTCGGAATAGGATTATACGATTCTGTATTAGGCAGTTAGACAACTATATCAAGAATATTCCTTACCGTAAATAGAAATATTCCCTATTTAAGGTTTCCCTATTATATAAATGGGACCCCAATCATTTGTAAGATTACCTTTTTCATTAAGCAAAGAATATACCCTCTACCTTTTCGCCTATTGTTCATCAACATTTTCCTTTAGCTTTATTGTTCTTACTTTACTTTCTTACTTTACTTTCTTACTTTATTGCTCTTAGCCCGTCTCGAGGTCACCATCTCGAGGCCATCTCTGTCAAATAATTTTGGTTTAATTCACTTACCTTTTTCATCTTTACTTCATATTTCTTGATTATTAATTGGTATTGAACTAAATCAGATATCCTTAAAACCAAATCAAATTTAATTGTTACTCGTATTTTCGAGATAAACAATAGTTACCCATATTATCCTTCGGTTAACCCGTTATTTATCCGTATTAAATATTGGTTGGGTCGAATAATTTATCAGTTTTTTCATTACCTATCTTCGACCCGTCCCAAATTCGACCCGCCCGCCCGTTTTGCCACCCCTAATATATACTATTAATTTTCATACCCATTAGCACATGTTGGTATATGTTCAAACAATTTATGTAAGTTGATAAGTATGAGGGGCGAAAATAATTAGTGACACATGTCTCAACTTCTAAATTGGAGAAATTTTATTTTGTATCTCATACAACTAACACTAGTTGTATGATGTTCCTTTTTATCTCACAAAATTATAGACCCCAATCTTACTCTTCTGGGTCCATAGAATTCCGGATCCACAAAATTATGAGATAAAAAAATACTCATACAACTAGTATAAGTTGTATGAGATACAAAATAAAATTTTACAACCTAAGATAATATAAGGAAATTTTTCTTTTGCACCAAAATGTAAAAGGTTAATTAGCTATCCAATATCTTAGGGGAGTCTCATAAAGTCGAGGTACAATACCTACATCAACCGATCTCCCCAAGAAAAAACGAAAGAAAAATGGCGGACTCTTCTTCCTCTTCTACAACGACGTCGTCTTGGTCATCTATGCTCACTGGAAAATCGGATGCTGAGATTGAGGAACTCCTTGATCGAATGCTTACAAGGCTCGCACTTTGCGATGACTCAAAACTACAAGACTTGCTCACCAAGCTTCTTCCTCTCTCCATTGCTTCACTTTCCTCGTCCGCCCCTCTTGTCCGCAACAAAGTAATTACTCTTTCTCAGTTTTCTCTTTTCAATTTCTGTATATTAGCGGTAAAATTTTATGAAGTACTTAATAATTTGCGTGCATGATAGAAACCTTAGCTTTACTCGGTAGAATTAGGTCGGCACAGGTAAAGGATGTCATGAACAATACAAGGATTAGGAAGTCTTGTGGTTCAGATAGAATCCTCATAGAGGTTTAGAGGTGTCTTGTAGTGATTGGAGTAGGATGGCATACCAAGCTATTTAGTTCTATACTTAGAAGTGGTGGATGCCCGGCTAGTGGAAAATGAGTACCCTAATTTCAGGTAGTAAAGAGTGAAGGTGACATTAACTATTGTGTCATTAAACTTGTGAGTGATAAGATGAAATTTTGGGAAAGAGCGATACAACATAGGCTATATTTTGCTAAGGAGATTGATGGAAGCTTATGCGAGAGGAAGAAAGATTTGCATTTTGCACGTTGTGCTTATTGGGCTAGAAAAGACATATAATAGAGTACCAAAAAAGTTTCTTTGGTGGGTGTTGGAGAAGAAATGAATTCATATTGAATATATAAATGTTGCATAGGACATGTACAAAGGAGCCATTACTAGCGTGAGAACAATAGTAGGAGACATAAAGGAGTTTCCCATAGTCGTCGATTTGCACCAGGGATCAACATTAGGCCCGCCCTTGTAATTACAACAAAATGCAAGATGAGATCCCATGGTTAATGCTGACTGCCGACGAATTTTGTGCTAATTGATAAAATCAACGAGGATAAGTAGGAGTAAGACTGAATATATGCACTAAAAATTAGTCAATATAAAAGAGTAAAATTGAGGTAAACTCATATAGGATTGCAGTTCCTAAATGCAACCAATTTAGATTTCAGATATTTTGGCTCGTTATTCTAGGAGAATGGACCTATAGGTCACGAGTTCGGATCTTGGAATCAGTCATTGATGCTAGCATCAGAGTATGTTGCCTATATCACACCCTCTTATGGTGCGGCCCTTCCCCGGATCCTGCGTGAATGTGGGATGCTTTGTGCACCGGACTGCCCTTTTTATTCTAGGAGAATGGAATGTAGAATCAAAATCGGATGGTTGAGGTGGAGAAGTACCACTGGGTTTGTTACGTAATAGAAAGATGCCTACCAAGTGAAAGGTAAGTTCTATAGAACTACTATTACACCAACAATGTTATATGTGAGAATGTTGGGCCACTAAGTTCAACATATCCACATGATGAGTGTCCTAGAGATGCAGATGCTAAGGTTGTTATATAATATTAGAACTAACATTCATTGGAAGTTCAAGTAGCACATTTCTAGGATAAAATGAGAGAAACTCGCTTGAGGTGGTCTGCTCATATTCTGCGTCAACCTCTAGATGCAACTAGGGCTGCGCATAATTTGGTAAATACCGAATTACTGTACTGAACCGAAAGTTTTGGTATTTGGTAATCGATACTTTGGTAATTGGTTTAAGTTCTTTTTAAAATTGGTATTAGGTATGATTTTTGGTATCTAAAAATAAAATACCGAAATATCGATACCGTACCGAAATATATATTAAATTATACAATACACATAATATTGATTATAACATAAATTTTAAACTTCTAAATTTTACTTTCCGTTATTTTAATATTTTTCTTTAAGCTTTACCATTTTTTTTCCCACGATACTTGCCTTTCCCTCTTTTCTTGGGTTGCCTGCTTAGGTTTCAATCTTTCTCCCGTCTAGGTTTAGCTTTTTTGGTATCTTTTTTCTTACTATATTATAGTAATATTTTATTTTTGTGTTTGTGAGTACTTTACTTAAGAATATTACAGTCTATGACTTTATGCACTAGTTAATATTCAAGCTGAACAAACCGAAATTACCAAAGCTGAACTATACCGAATTTAATTAGGTATAGTATTGGTATTGCATTTTAAGAAACCGAATACCGAACCGAATGGTCTAAATACCGTACCATGGTCTAAATGACGAACATCCCTAGATGCAACGGCCTGTAGAAGTGAAACCATGGTAAGGATGAGATAGACATAAAATCACATGGAAGAGAGTTGTCTCGAAGGACCTATAATTTCTTGGGATCCCTGTAGACTTAGCGAAAGATACGCCATAGGGTACAGTGATCTATACGGGTGATACCTATTAGTTAAGAATACGTTTTAAACATGTGAGCACTTTTATTGTAGGTCCTATTCTTTCTAGAGATTTATACAATTAGGAAATGTAGAGAACTTCTAATAGTTTTCATTTTGAATTTGCATAATATCAGCATGAGATGAGCCTACATAGAGTAACATGGTCAGTAAGGATTCATATAGCGGACCCTAACTTGTTTGGGATTGAGGAGTAGTTGTTATTGCTGTTGTTATAATCAGTCTTTTCCTTTTCAAGACTTATACCCAAATGGGTCTCTTGATTTTCTCTGTTTTTGATCCTTAATTACATCATCAGCTATTTTCTGGGACTCTCAATTTTATCTTTCCTTGATTCTTAGTTGCACCATCGAGCTTTAAATTTTTTGTCACGTGGCAATTATCAATCAATAAACTAGCCTCAATTGCCAACTAGAAGCTAGTTGGGATACTTTATTTTCATCCAGTTGTAATCAGGTTTATTTTGTTCCAATAGTAGTAAAAAGAAAATTTTTTCAGGGCTGAAGCAGTAAGTTTGTATAATTTTGGCTGGTATTGTGAACTTTGGTTATTATTAGAACTTCACCATACAAGGGTAGCATGCTTCTAGCTTGGGATGATTCATGAGTCTTGTACTTCATGGCATGTTGCCCCATTAGCAATCATGTGGGTTATTTGGATAGAGAGAAGATCATTTCTAAGGTGCATCTTGTATCAGTGACTACAGGCCTATTAGTCTCGTGGGGAGCATTTACAAGATCATTTCTAAAGTGCTTTCCAATAGACTTAAGAAGGTTCTTGACGTGTCTGTTTCGTCCTCCCAGAATACGTTTGTGGAAGGTAGGCAGATACTGGATGCCGCTTTGGCGGCAAATGAACTTGTAGACTCTAGAAGGAAAAATAGAGATCCTGACTTACTATGCAAGTTGGACCTTGAGAAGGCTTTCGACCATGTCAATTGGGAGTTCTTGGATTTCATTATGATGCGGATGGGGTTTGGGGCAAGATGGAGGGGATGGATCAAGTTCTGCATTTCCTCAGTCAGATTCTATGTCCTAGTTAATGGTAGCCCGTATGGTTTCTTTGGCAGCTCAAGGGGTCTCAGGCAAGGAGACCCCCTATCCCCTATGCTATTCATTCTAGTGATGGATGCTTTGAGTAAATGATGGATCGAGCGGCAGGCGGAGGCTTCTTCAGAGGATTCTCAGCTTCGATCGGGGTGCCCAGTGCACGAATAGTCTCTCATTTGCTTTTTGCAGATGACACCCTGGTTTTCTGTGATGCCGATATGGATTAGTTGACCTACCCGAAACAGGTCCTGCAGTGGTTTCAGATCGTATCACGTCTCCAAATAAACCTCGGCAAGTGTGAGATTTTCCCGATGGGTGAGGTTGCTAACATTGATGCTTTGTCTTATGTTCTCAGATGTAAGGTGGGCTCCTTTCCCACTACTTACTTGAGTCTCCCATTGGGCGCTTTGCACAAGGATACTACGGTTTGGAATCCAGTGATCGAAAGGGTTGAAAAAAGATTAGCAGGTTGGCAGAAACGGTACTTGTCAAAAGGCATTAAAAGCACTTTATCGAGTATGCCCACCTATTACTTGTCCCTGTTGCAAGCTCATGTGAGCACCACAGAAAAGCTGGAGCAGCTTCAAAGGAATTTTCTATGGGATGCAGCGGATGGAACTAGAAAGTATATCTAGTGAATTGGCAGATAGTCACTTCCCCAAAGAAGTGGGGTGGACTTGGAGTAAAAGATCTTAGGGTATTCTAGGGGTGTGCATTCGAATCGGTTTATCGATAAATCGAATCGATTATTTGTTATCGGTTTATCGATAAATCGAATCGATTATTTGTTATCGGTTTATCGATTTCGATTTATCAATTTATCGATTTCGATTTCGATTTCAAAATTTTCCTTATCAATTTATCGATTTCGATTTCGATTTTGTCCTCTTCGGTTATCGGTTTATCGATAAACCGATAAGCTACAGTAATTTATTTATTTATTTTTATTTATTATTATTTTTTTTTTAAAAATAATTAAAAAAAAATAAAATTTTTTTTACCCTTATTCTATAATACCCTTTCCTTTACCCTAAGTCCCTAACCTATTATTTCCTCTACCACATTTAAGGAATAATCATATTTAAAGATCAAGGGAATGAAGTTCAAATTAATGGAAAACAGAATTAGCCGTGATGATGTATTTTGTTTTTTTGTTTTTTATTTTTTTATACCCTTAGAGTGTTGGTGGAATACATTTGATCCCTTACTTTAGTTTCGTTGCATGTGCTTGTTGACACAATTTTTATGTTATAAACGGTGCTCTTCTTATTTTAGCTTCTTTTTGTCCATATTAGTTAGGTGTGTTTGTAGCAATATATTTTTCGTGGAATCCCGCAAATTTTCTTATTGGTGTAATCGATAACCGAATCGATAAGCCCCAAAAATCGATAAATCGAAATCGAAAAAATCGAAACCTTATTGAAACGATAACGATAAGCATATGTACAAATCGATAATCGATAAGTAATTATCGATAAGGGTCAAAATCGAATCGATAAATCGAATGCACACCCCTAGGGTATTCCACGGAGCTTTGTTGGGGAAATGGATGTGGAGATTCGGGGTAGAAGAGCATACTCTATGGAGGGAGGTCATAGTAGAAAAGTCGAATCCACGGGAGGGGGTTGGAGGACCAAGGCAATCACAACACTTTTCGGGTGTGGCATGTGGAGGAGCATCATGAAGAATTGGGAATCCTTCAGTGGCAACATCTCTTACAGTGTGGGAGATGGAAGGAGAATCAGCTTTTGGAATCATAGGTGGTATGGAGAGTATACTTTGAGGTTCTCCTTCCCTACGTCTTCAGAGTTTCAAACCAGAAGGAATTGAGTATAGGACCTCTCATTTAGGAGGAACATGCAAGATTGAGAGATTACGGAGCTCCAAGATTTATTGACACTGCTATATGGGCAAGACATGCCTTAGCCATCTTGTGATTCTTGGAGATGGGGTTTGCGTGGCGATGGTCTGTCCACCGTAAAGTCCTTTTACCAGAGTATGTTGGTGAGAGAGGAGGCCTCTTTTCCATACTCCTCGATCTGGATTCCTAAGGCGCCCACGAAGGTGTGCTTTTTTGCATGGCTAGCAGCGAGGGGAGTGATTTTGACTGTTGAGAATCTGTGAAAGAGGGGAATTACACTTGTTAGTTGGTGTTATATCTGTAAAAGCTCAGGGGAAGAAGTTGATCATCTTTTGTTGTATTGCCTAGTGTCCTCGGCTTTGGAGGGCAATTCTGAACCTTTTTGGTGCTCAATGGGTGATGCCAAGCACTGTAAAGGAAATGCTATATAGCTGGGCCGGTGTCCGTAGAAGAAGAAAGCAAAAGGCGTGGAAGTTCGCATCGTTAGCTCTCATGTGGATAGTTTGGGGGGAGAGAAATAGGAGAGCTTTTGAGGGGATTGAGTCTCCTTTTTCACATCTTAAGAATAGTCTTTTATCTTTGATTGCTTTTTGGTGCACTCATATAGCCCCTATTTGTATAGAAGATTGGACGTCTTTAGTAGAGAATCATGTTCTGATGTAAATTCTTTACTTTTTAGTATACTTCTTGTATACGGGAGTTCTCTTCCTTTTGATTAATACAATTTACCTTATAAAAAAAAAAGGAGGGAAACTTAAAGGGGTGGAACACGATTTTGTAAAATTGCAGAATAGTCTTTTGTTTCTTGTTTCTTCTTGGTGTACTCATGAGGATTGAGGTCCGTATTTGTATAGAGGATTGGGTCTCTTTTGTTGAGTACCATATTTTGGTGTAGGTTCTGTTCTTTTTGGGATACGGCTTGTAACAGGGTTTCCCCCAATTGTTAATAATTTTTTTTGCCTTACCAAAATAATGAGTCTTGCACTTCATTTGATGTTGTTTGCATATATAATCTGTTCTCCTGCATTTTGAACGTATGCTTTTTCTTTAATTGCATTCTCAAATTTGGCTTCCATGGTAGTAGGTCTCTTTGTTCCTTAATTTTTCTGATAATGCTGTTTGCTCCTTAAAATTTTTGAACACATATGAAGTTGTACTTGTGTTCTTTCCATTAGGTACTCGAGATTCTAAGCCATGTGAACAAGAGAGTGAAGCACCAGCATGACATTGGTTTGCCATTATCTGATCTGTGGCAGTTATTTAGGGAATCTAATGCCTCAGCAATGGTTAGGAATTTCTGCATCATGTATGTTGAGATGGCAGTTGAACGTGCAAGAAAGGAGGTCTGAATTAAATTTTTGGCTTCACATGAAGAGAAGCTCTCAGAAGTTATTTATTTATTTTAGTGGTTTGACATCAATTTGCGAGGCAGATGTAATTAGTCATGCTGATTCTACTATTTGTTGTTTCAGGATAAAGAAAATATGGCACCTAGCTTTTTAGCTAACATTTCAAAGCTACCTATTCAACATCAAGACATACTATTGAGGGTCATTACCAAGGTAATCCGATCATCTCTATCTTGAAGATATATGGTTCTTCATTCTCCTTTTAGTGGTGTATGGTCGTCAGGATCTACGAGAAAGATATCGGAAGACCAGTAAGGAAAAAGAGAGTTACCCTACTGGTGGTGTCTAGTTGTCTGAAAAGCTGTGCGAAAGTTAGAAACTTAGAGGACTACTTTTCATAATTAAGTATGTCTGCTAAATACCAGCGCAAAGCGCTCATTATGCATGGGCTCCATACCATATGTGCATAATTTTGATGTATATTTTCGTAAAACAGAGTGAAACATATATATTCAGATGCTAAACTGAAGATATTATTATATCAATATTATTTCCAGGAAATATGTCTGAAGTACAATATTGTTTCTTAACAAATTTGGCATAAATAATAATAACCATTTTATATTACTTCATGAGTGATTGATAATATACAAGACAACGATGCAGCAATTAAAAAAGACGTGTTATGGGGTAGATGAGATTTTCCTGGAATTTCTTATGAGTTCAGCAAGGAAAACATGGGAAAGTACGGGATAGATTTCTTGCTCAGGGCACTGAAAAGTTACTCACACTTTCGCTGCTCTTTCATGACAGCCAAACATCCTCTTTCGTGTCCTTAGCTTGCATTTTTCTATGTTCTCTATGCTCTGCATTCTGTTTTAGGGATATTGTTACTATAAAATTAGCTTTACGTTGGAATATATATATGATAATTCCACTGTAATTCTGTCTGATGAATATGTTCATCTTGCAAGTTTTACATTACCAAAACATAGATAGTGTTATGAGGAAAGACCAACTATGAATCAGTGAGTCTCATAGGTAATTGTCCAGACAATAGCTAAATTTCAGGTTAAAAGTCTGCTTTCCTGTTTAAAAAAAAGCCGGCACATTAAGTTGCTCATTATTTACCTATCATGGCCATACTGTTGAAACTGTTGGGAAAAATTCCTGAAAAAAATTTGCATTATACTAATGATCTATGTAAATAATGGTTTCAATGCTGTTGAACAAGTTAAACATGTCAACAATTATAGTTAATAGATATCAAACTTCATGTGGTGCTTATGTTGGCATCAATTTTCTCTGCTTGTATCTCTAAAAGTGCTCTTTGAGAAGTGCAAAAATTTCAGACTTGTTACTTCAGTGAAGATCCTATGATAGAATGTTAATAAGTGCTTTATCAATCATATGGGTCAATTCACAAGACAAATAGAAGACGTTGACCCTATCTGTGCTAGCTTCTAGCTGAAACCTTCTCTGATTTCAGGTGATTGGAGAGTGCCATTCTGCTCAAGTAAGTGATGAAGTAGCTGCAATGTATCGGAGATTAGGCGATCTGCCAGATCACAAGATATTTCTTGAATTTTGCCTACACATGGTTTTATATCAAACAACTTCTCAAAGGTTGGGCTAGAGTTTATATCAGTATATAGTTAGTGATTTTGACACGTGAGAAGCTAATTGACTAATTTGTTGTAAAATAAATTTTATCACTACAGCGGTGCTTGCCCTGCTGGACTTTCGATTACTCAATGTGATCGTGTCACTGGGAAACGACAATTGACAAGTGACTATTTAAGAAATGTGAAGGTGATTCGGTAGCTTAACCTACCATTCTGTAAATATTACATGGATAGATTGGTGGCCATATTTTTGACCATCTGGAGAGAATTTATTGTTGGTCTATCTCTCATTATGCAGTTGGGAATCTTGAATGTTGTCCAAGCCATGGAACTGCCTACAGAACTTGTTTATCCCCTCTATGTGTCTGCCTCTGCAGATTGGTACTTGTTTCTTTCAAAGCTGATTCTGTAGAACCTGATATATTTAGGTTTTGTTTTAGGTAGTTGAATGTATTCGCTTCCATTTGAGTTTCAGAACAAATAACATCAGCTTCTTTTGTTGTTTTTCGAAAGTCAAGAGTCTATTGTTAAGAGAGGAGAGGAGCTTCTGAAGAAGAATGCTTCTGTTGTGAATTTGGAGGATGCAAACCTCGTGAGCAAACTGTTTGTGCTATTTAATGGTATGATACACATTATGTTAGAATGCAACTTGTTTTACCCTGGTAATTCGACTTGTTAACTGCAGATTTAACTGTCTTAGGCTGCCTGACATGACTTCATAGTCTTTATTGTGATGTTTTGCTTTTCAAACTTAATGCTTCTAGACTACCAGGGAACTGGAAGTAGACTTTCAAGGACCCATAACCTGGTAATTGGTATGATATTAAAAAATATAGCTTTATCTGTTTTATGGCAGAATAGTTCTGCGTACTATTAACCTATTTCAACACAATAAATAAACAACAACATGGACAATAATAGTTTTGGTTCAAACTTCAAACCATAAAAGCTCTGTAATCCTTGGGTTAAACCATTTAATATAGACTCTTAAAATGAAAATATTCACGAGTATAAAAATAGCAGGGAAATATTTCTCGCCTGAATAACATGTTGACAAATATTAGACAATTTATGGAAGCAAATAGGCATCCAATACGAGAAGCCAAAGTAGCATTTCTATAACATAAATACTTTTAATTTTCTTCAGATATCATTACTACCATAAGAAAAGTATCATTTAGAAAGTAGTTAACATACACGTGAAGATAAATTTGTTGACTCCCAAAGTGCAATGTCCAACAAAGAGCTGCACGGCAAAGGGACATATCTACAGAGGCTCTTGGCACCAGTCACTCACTGGTGTAATTGAAAATTATTTCTATAAGTTTCTGTCTTTTCTTGCCTCATTTTTGATTTCTGATGCATATGTCTTTGTGAGGAAGGAGTTATTTTCCTCTTATCATTTGCAAAAATGCTAATGATGCAGCTGTATTTGTAGGTACTGCTGGAACTGACCAGATTCCACCAGAGTCTAGAGTCAGTCCTGGAAATCCATCTTTGAGAGCAAAACTGATGTCTATTTTTTGCCGATCAATTACAGCAGCAAACAGTTTTCCGTTGACTTTACAGTGTATTTTTGGCTGCATATATGGTAAAAATCCTCTCTTTGGTTTAGAATATGGGATATGTTCATAAACCATTATTGCGTCTTGTATAAAGCATTAAAATTTTCTCAAGGGGCTATAGAAACATCCAAAAACTTCATTTATGGTTTGCATTTTTTCTTCAAGATTGCGTGCAGGTATTTTGGCTTCTTTTACTCACATGATATGTAGGATTTAAGCTCATGATGACTCCTAGACTGAGATTTCTACTAGTCTCGAATGATTATTTTTTAGCATTCTGTGATGTGTCCGTGCATTATTTTTGGTCCTAATATGGATAAAAAATTGGTCTTTTGGTTATGTTTATATTTTTCTATAGAGTGAGCTACATAAAGGATATGTTTGTGCTTAAGCATTGTTTTGCTTGCTTGGTCTGGTTCTGTTGCAGAAGAGGTACCTTTTGCTTTGGCCCATGGGGTTCACTCTTGGGTTTTAGAAACCTCTCATGGAAGCAACCTTGCCTTTACTTTGTAAGAGCTATTGCCTTAAACTTCATAAGATCCACTGACTTGCTTTTATGTATGGAAAATTATAAGAAATAAGAACTTTCTATTCACCTGATCTCGACACAGTTAGGGGCTCCTTATACAGGAGTTGTACTTACAATCTAATAAAATAAGATAAAAGATTTATTCTCCACTAACGATAAGGGAAGTAATTATCTCCTATAACTAAGTAGATATTAAGCATCATAATAGGATATTGGGGTAATTTTAGAGACCTCTCTTCAAGTTTGTCTTTGTAATTTCTCAGATGTAAGGTGGGCTCCCTTCCCACTACTTACCTGGGTCTCCCATTGGGCGCCTCGCATAGGGATACTACGGTTTGAAATCCAATGATCGAAACTCGAAAGGGTTGAAAAAAGATTAGCAAGCTGGCAGAAACGGTACTTGTCAAAAGGTGGTAAGGAAATGCTTATTAAAAGCACTTTATCGAGTATGCCCACCTATTACTTGTCCTTGTTGCAAGCTCCTGTGAGCATCACAGAAAAAATGGAGCGGCTCAAAGGAATTTTTTTTTGGGATGCGGCGGATGGAACTTGAAAGTTTCATCTAGTGAATTGACAGACAGTCACTTCCCCAAAGAAGTGGGGTGGACTTGACGTAAAAGATCTTAGGGTATTCAACAGAGCTTTGTTGGGGAAGTGACTGTCGAGATTCGGGGTAGAAGAGCATGCTCTGTGGAGGGAGGTCATAGTAGAAAAGTACGATTCCACGGGAGGGGGTTGGAGGACCAAGGCAATCACAGCACCTTTCGAGTGTGGCACGTGGAGGAGCATCATGAAGAATTGGGAAGCCTTCAGAGGAAACATCACTTACAGGGTGGGAGATCGAAGGAGAATCAGCTTTTGGAATCATAGGTGGTGTGGAGAGGATACTCTGAGGGTCTCCTTCCCCACGTCTTCAGAGTTTTAAACCAGAAGGAATTGATGGTCCAACAGATTCGTAAGGAGCATGAAGGGGGGTAGTATGGGACCTCTCATTTAGAAGGAACATGCAAGATTGGGAGATTGCGGAGCTCCAAGATTTGTTGACACTGCTATATGGGCAAGACAGGCCCCCAACCATCTTGTGATTCTTGGAGATGGGGTTTGCGTGGTGATGGTTTGTTCACTGTGAAGTCCTTTAACCAGAATATGTTGGTGAGAGAGGAGGCCACTTTTCCATACTCCTCGATTTGGATTCCTAAGACGCCTACGAAGGTGTGCTTTTTTGCATGGCTAGCGGCGAGGGGAGTGATTTTGACTGCTGAAAATCTGCGAAAGAGAGGAATTACACTTGTTAGTTGGCACACATATGTAAAAGCTCAGGGGAAGAAGTTGATCATCTTTTGTTGCATTGCCCTGTGTCCTCGGCTTTGTGGAGGGCAATCCTGGATCTTTTTGGTGTTCAATGAGTGATGCCAAGCTCTGTAAAGGAAATGTTATATAGCTGGACCGTGTTTCCATAGAAGAAGAAAGCAAAAGGTGTGGAAGTTTGCCCCATTAGCTCTCATGTGGTTAGTTTGGGGGGAGAGAAATAGGAGAGCTTTTGAGGGGATTGAGTCTCCTTTTTCACATCTTAAGAATATTATTTTATCTTCTTTGATTGCTTTTTGGTGCACTCATATAGTCCCTTCTTGTATAGAAGATTGGGCGTCTTTTGTACAGTATCATGTTCTGATGTAAATTCTCTACTTTTTGGTATACTTTCATGTATATGGGAGTTCGCTCCCTTTTGATTAATACAATTTACCTTATCAAAAAAAAAAAAAAGTTTGTCTTTGTAACATTGGCCCCCTCATGGTTTGAGATATTACTAGTACCCCCCTTATTTTGATTTTCTTGTAACAATACATGATTTAAATAGTAATTTTTTTTTATAAATTCCAATTTCTAGCTTTATTTACCTCGTGCCAAGTTTTGTGACACAAATATTCTCATATGTGATGCAATGACTATGAAGTTGTTGGCAATTCTTTCAAGCGATAAGAGATGAATAATTTTTTTTCTTGTATTTGGATTTTTGAAAGTCAAGGGTAAAGCTAAATACGATCATTCTAAATAGTGATGTACCATAAAGTTTGCCTTTGATCCTTCTAAAGTAAACGCATGTTGATATGCTCTTTTTTATTTTTGCATGTTCTGGTGTATTTTTCTTTTTTCCCTTGTGCGGATTAACCTTTCCTAATGCGGTACTTTCTTTCTTATACACCAAACGGGGCATAAGAAACAATGCTTAGTTGATGGGAATCAAAGAATGAAGAGTCCTTCACTCCTTCAATTTGCGCCCTTTCCCACCTACTTAGTATGAACTATTTTTAAAGCTCTGAAGATCTCCACCTGAAGTGCTTCCATAGGAACTTGCGACAAGTAACTAATTTGCCAAGTTTTAAATATTGAGCTACATTAAGGAGAATTTCCTTGTTATGTTATACTTCTATATATCCAGCCTCCCAACCAATTTGAATTCTCAGGTGGTGTGCCTTAGCTTTATGTTTCAGTTTTCTACTTATGCTACCTCGAGTTTAAAAGCAGGTTTTTCTGATTTGCTTGTTATAAAATGCTGCATCTTACTTTTTATTGCAATAGTATTTATTTAGGATTTTTCTGTCATTTCTTTGAAGTTCCACTGTTACTACTGTAGAGGACAAGCCATTTATACTTCTTGCTTTTATAGGAAGTAATACAACATCAAGGTTGAAGCAGTTGGGAATGGAGTTCACTGTATGGGTCTTCAAGCATGTAAGATTTCATGACCTATAGGAATCTCCCACGGTATGATGATGCTCAACAATCCCGTCATGTGCATTGTCCAACACAGGTTAAAGAAAGATGTGTGAAGTGCGATAACAATTAGGGGTACTTGGGAACATTTGTTTCTAAAAATTAGGAGACTCCTTTACATGATTGGAATGTTTTTACTATATAAGTCGAAGTTCATTTCACTAGATCACCATGATGGTGCCAAAGTATATGCACAATGCGGCTGTGTGGGCTATTCTTGATTTTCTGACCATTCTATCCAATTATAAGTGTAAAAAGGTTTTCAATTTACACCAAAAGCATAAATGAAACAGGGAAAAGCTTTTCATATTCTTTTAGTTCTTTCCATTGCATTGGAACATCCTCCTAACACTTACATTCCAAATTGTCTAAGAACTAAAGGAATATGAAAAGCTTTTCCCTGTTTCATATTCCTTTAGTTCTTTCCATTGAAACAGGGAATATTACGATTGTGAACAATCGAGCCAATGAACCCCGTGGAGTTACCTTTCTCTTTTATAACGCCTTTATCAAAAAATTAAAAAATAATTTTATTTATGGTGGGAAAAAATTCCCATGTACAAGCGGTATACCAAGGGTAGAGAATCTACCACATAATATGAGATTTTTTTGAACAACACCCAATCTTTTATACACGCTGGAACAGCGTGGGTGCACCAAAAAGATAGGAATCAGATGCTATTTCTTAAGTGTACAGTCATTCTCTTCCATCAAAAACTCTCCTCTTCCCTGAGTCTCTAGCTGGAGAGTGGCACTTTCACTCTGCCCGGCATCACCCATTGCATCCGGAACCATTTCAAAATCTCACACCACAAGCACATTGACACTGGACAATGTAGGAGGAGGTTGGTCCACATCTTCACCTGATCGTTTGCATATAAAGCAGTTTGCATATAAAGCAGCAGCTAACCGATATAATCCACGTTTTTTCTCAAAGTCTCAACTGTCAATATAGCTTCCCTTGCAGCCAACCTGGTGAAAATTACACCTTTCTTGGTTCCCTAGGAATCCAAACTGAAAAGTGCCGAAAACTTGACTCTTCCCTCACCAAGAGCTTATAATATGACTTTACAGAAAACAACCATTCCTCCCCCCATGAGTTCTGACTAGCATGAGATACAATTTACCTCTTAAGCATTTCAACCGGGCTTTAGAATTCAGGTACTTCCCAATTCTGAAGGGTCCTTACTTTCTGACAGTTTATTATCAAATAAATGCAGGGAGCAATGGACCAATTGAGGCTTATGGGCCCTGTTATACTGACTGGGATTCTGAAATCTCTTGATGGTTATTCAGCATCAGAGTCAGGTACTACTGCTCATATAAAACTGAACTTTATTCAACTAGGCCATTTGAGATTGATATAATTGGTTTACTATAATTTTTAACAAGTAAAATATGCCCAGATACTATTGCACGGGAGACCAAATCATTTGCCTTCCAAGCAATTGGCTTGCTTGCTAAGCGGATGCCTCAGCTTTTTAGGTATGTACATTTTCTGATACCTCTTTTCTTTTCACTCTCTCCCTCTCCCCCACTCCCGGCGCCTTTCTTCCATTTTCAGATAAAGTAGATATAATTTTGATGTGCCATTTTCTTTTTAATTTTTTACAGAGAAAAAGTCGATGTTGCTAGAAGGCTGTTTGATGCCCTGCAATCTGAGGCCCAATTTCTTCGTCTTACTATTCAAGAAGCTACAAATTCCCTTGCTTTTGCTTACAAGGTTCTACATATCAGAGCTGTCAACACTATATGTTGCTTATTTAAATTTGCTAGTGTCTCCACCTTTCTCCTTTTATTACATCTTCTGATGGCTATGCGGTTTCCAGGATGCACCACAAGATGTATTAAATGATCTGGAGTCGCTTCTTCTGAGAAGTTCTCAAGTGGTAGGACCCATTTGTAGCATTGTTTCCTTTACTTCTATTGTTCTAGTGTTACGGTTGTTCCAGTTAGTAGAGACTGTATTAAATAGGGATGCAGGCTGTTATTTTTTTATTTTATTATCTTTCTTTTTTAAAAGGAGGAAAGCGAAGTGCGCTTTTGTGCTATCAGATGGGCGACCTTGTTGTTTGACATGCAGCATTGCCCAAGCCGATTTATTTGTATGCTTGGAGCTGCTGATCCTAAGCTGGATATAAGGTTAGCTTATGAGGTTTACTGCTTAACATTAAGTGGAGACTCTTGTTTATTTGGTAACTGTTGGATATCTTTATACAGTATTCGCCTTACGGTCCAGAATGTGTTCTTGCATATTTAGAATCTTTTTACTGTTTCGTAGATTCTCTGAATAATTCTATCAATCACGTGGAGTTATTTCTAGAAAACTATTTTGGCATGGGCGGCTCTACTCTTTTTGTACCATTTGTATACCGGGACTTAAATCGCACGACATTTATCATCTTTTCTAGAATGGATTGTTTTAGTATTAGTGCATGCTGAAATTTATCTAAGTTCACTCTGCTATTTTAATATTCTGGCATTTGATCTAATTGATGTGAATGTCCTAATGCTGGAAAAAGAGAGCCACGTGGAGTGAAAAGGCATGAAGCTTTTTCTCAACTGAAAGTAAGTTAGCCCATAGATAGTCTGAGGATTCTGGGTCCAGGATTGCAAAGATGAAGCCGGAAGAAAATGGCTTCCATTAGTTTCCTAGGTGTTTATCGGGAAAAACTCTCTTAGACCCCTAAGATTTCGCTGCTGATCTTCTTTATCCTTTCAAGTGAGTGCTGCATAATAGATTAGTAGTAAGTAATGGAAAGAAAGCAGGAAGTAACTCACAAGAAAAGACATGGTATCCTTATAAAAAAAAAGACATGGTATACCTCATTGTTGAAAATAATTTCATCTTTTATGGTTTCTGTTCAAGTGATGTGTGATATATTGTTTGTGATTTCTTGGATGGATTAGTATCTATCTCCTCTTTCTGTACACAATCTACAAATGTGCAGCTTGTACTTTTTGTAGGGAAATTGCATTAGAAGGTTTGTTTCCTGATGAAGATCAAAGGAAAGCAGTAAGCAAAAGCCTCAACTTGAAGTACCCAAAACTTTCTGACATGCTAGACTATATTATCCAACAGCAGCCAGCTGTGTTGGATTCTGCTAGCGTGGGAGGTCCAAAGCTTCATTTTCCATCTAAAGCTTATGTGGCTATGATCAAGTTTTTGTTAAGGTGCTTTGAGGCAGATATGAAGCAAAATAATTTGGTAGAAGGTGCCGATTTTTCAGTTGCAGTTGAGAGATTATGTTTGCTTCTAGAACATGCAATGGCTCACGAAGGTTCTGTTGACCTGCATGCTAATGCCTCCAAAGCTCTTATATCTATTGGATCTCGTATTCCCCAGGTAGGCTGACATTTGCCGTGAATGGTAGGAGATATCAAATTCTGGTTTTGTATCTGATATATGGATTCAGGAACTTTTGGTATACTAATATAATTGACAGGTGATGGCTTCACGATATGTTGATAAAATCACATGGATGAGGCAATTTCTGGGACATATTGACTTTGATACACGCGAATCTATATCTCGCTTAATTGGAATTGCTTCCTGCTCACTTTCTCTTCACAGTTTGTCTGATCTTATAACTGAGTTGATCTCCACAATTGGTACAGCACCTAAGTTAAGGTTGTAGCTTTGATTTTAAAACATTTAGCTGTCTTATCGCTTCTTGTGAGTCGTCTCCCTTTTGGAGCAACTGCGTTAGTTTTCTTATGATGTTCATTATCAATTCTTCCAGGTTTGAGATGCAGCATGGCGTGCTAGGTACTTTAGGATATGTTACTGCAAATTGCATGTCAAGAGCTGTTTCTGTAAGTTTTTTGTCCTTCGGCATTTCTCCAAAGTGCATCAGGTGCTTTTGTTAAATTTCCCTTTCGATTGATGTAAAATGCGTGGTAGAACAATATGCTTATTAATTTGTAGCATCAGCAGTGTATTTGGTTCATATGGATACTCTCTTTGTTACTCGAGTTTAATTGTCATATTTGTTTTATGTTTGTGTTAGGAAGTGGACGTAGTGCTGTTACTTTTTCTTTTACATGTGGGATAATTTGCTTGATAGAGTGATAGCTAGTTTAAGAGGAAAGCGTTGCAATCACCATAAGAGACACAATCTTGTAGGAACAAATTCAGTATTAGTGTGTGACCATCTCGACTAAAAGCTTAAGCTATTAGAGAGCATATTTTTATTCATTTAATCACGGCTTCAACATGTGGTCCCGCATGTGGGGGCTCGAGTCTTTTCATGGGCCAAGCATGTGAAAATTATTTTTGATGTGTTGGTGGGACTTGACCCCAGGACCTCTGCTTGCACAATACCATGTTGAAGCTTTTGACCATCTCATCTAAAACCTTAAGCTGTTAGAGAGAACTGAATTTTTTGCTCATTTAGTTATCTCTTCAATATTGCCCTTCACGTGTGTGTCTGATTCTTTTCCATGCACTAAACACGTGAAAATTCTTTTTGATAATGGATGACGGTGAGACTTGAACTCATGATCTTTCTTGACCTACTACCATGTTAAAGTGTGATTATCTCATCTAAAAGTTTAAGTGGTTATAGAGAGCACGCTTTTATAAGTATTCATTAAATTATGTTTTTAACATATGTGTCCCACATCAGTGTAGAAAATAGGTTGTTTTCTCTTTATATGGTTTTCAGCAATCCTCACCTCATGAGCTAGTTGGGGTTGAGTTAGGCCCAAGCTCAATTTCGTATCATGGCACCAGAATAGACTGTACTTATTCTTGGTTTACTTAGTTTTAGGGCCCCATGTTATGTTGTTCCCGTCCCAAATCTCAGTCCTGGGCATGTAGGGGAGTGTTAAGTTTCTTACATTGGAGGAGAAAATGGGATGTTGTCTCCTTACATAGTCTTGGGCAAACCTCACCTCATGATTTAGCTTTTGGGTTGAGTTAGACTCAAGGTCCATTTCTTATAAAAAAACAAGTTCACACTTGTTCACTTGAGTAACCAATCATTGAAATGAAGACCTGAAATTGACAATAACTAGATCAACCACAACAACAACAACCCAGTGAAATCCCACAAGTGGTGTCTGGGGAGGGCAGTGAGTACGCAGACCTTACCCCTAGAGAGGCTGTTTCCGAAAGACCCTCGGCTCAAGTAGACGAAAAGAGACAAATACATCAGTACCATATACAGACAACATAGAAATACTAAAAACGACATTAGAACCAGAAAATAGATGAAAAACAATAACAATAACAAGTAAATAAGGCCCTATATTATGGATGACCAATAACTAGATCATGTTGAAGAAATGAATACAGTTATGTGCTTAATGATGATGATGACAATTCTAATTGTGAGGCTTGTCTGGCAAAATGAGAGACCGCAACATTTGAAAAACCTTATAGTGCATGCTTTTTAGAATAGTCAGATAGCAAAAACCATGGTGTATAGGCTAGCACAAAGAAATTTGATGCTGAGATGGGATCTCACGAGCTCTTTGATTGTGTTGACATTGTTGAGAGTTATCTATTGCTTATTAAACTTAGTAATAGAAAATATGCAACCAAAAAATTTGGAGATTTACTATCTTAAATGTTCAAGTTGTGGATAAACCTATGCACTAACTGTTTATTTCCTTATAAAATCTTTTATCCATTGATTTCCTTTAGATGCTTTTTATTTGGTTACATGGATCATATCCATGCTTTCATTTCTATGTGACAGATCCCAGAAACTTTACTCCAGAGTACACTTAAATGTTTGGTCGATGTTGTCAATTCGGAGACTGCCTCACTGGCTTCTTTTGCAATGCAAGCGCTGGGCCATATTGGACTTTGTATCCCATTGCCTCTCCTACTCGTAGACTCTAGTTCAGGTGTGTTTGTATATTTATTGAGGTCTATGGAATCACTGTATGTGAAGCATGTTGCAAGATAATTTATACTTAACATGTGTAAAACTGCAGTTCCTATATTGGTTTTCTTGCGTGAAAAATTAAGCAAGCTGCTTGCTGGTGATGACGTGAAAGCAGTGCAGAGAATTGTTATTTCCTTGGGGCACTTGTGTGTCAAGGAGTCATCGTCTTCACATCTAAATATTGCTCTTGACCTGATTTTCAGTCTTAGCCAGTCGAAGGTAGGTGAAATTTGCTCCAGCCATGGCCCTAAAAGAGTTTCTCTATATTCATGAAGTGCTCAAACACTCTCGTCTCTTGCTCACAACTGGAGGAAAATACCTTCTTAGTTGTGTTAATATCACTGCTAGCTCACATCTTTCTTGTGCTCCTAGCTGCATACATTGAGTTGTCATTAATTCATTTCCATCTTGGTTTCGTATTTTTTGTTGTTAAATTAGGTAGAAGATATCTTGTTTGCTGCTGGGGAGGCATTGTCATTTTTATGGGGTGGTGTTCCTGTTACCGTTGACATGATTCTTAAGAGTAACTACACTTCACTTTCCATGAGTTCGAACTTTTTGATGGGAGATGTGTCTTCTTCAATGCCGAGCTCTAGCTGTGTGGACTCTGAAGCCAACGAAGAAGGCCATGGTACAGTTAGAGATACAATCACTAGAAAGCTTTTTGACAATCTATTATACAGTAGCCGGAAACAAGAGCGCTGTGCTGGCACTGTCTGGCTTTTGTCACTGACAATGTATTGTGGTCAGCACCATGCTATCCAGAAACTGCTTCCTGACATCCAGGTATGTTGTATTTATCTTGACTCTGACAGTTCCATATCAGAATTTTGTATTACATCTCTGAGAAGAATCTAGAACTGATCTGGGGATGAGGCATGACTGTTGTTGTTGTTGTTGTTATATACCTGGGAAAAGTTTCTGCTCAACAGTATCGCTTTTCAGCTCTGTTACCCTTTTCTATATTTAGCTAGCGTGATAAGCTGAACACTGCCTTAATTCTGGTGTCAATCAATCCATTAGCTGCCCGAACAGCTTCTAGTATTTCTCTTCCCCTGATAAATGCAATTTTAGTAACTAAGTCGCCACAACAGCTTCTAGTATTTCTCTTCCCCTGATAAATGCAATTTTAGTAACTAACTAGTGGAGTATCTTTTTAACCTTGAGGCCTATGCTTCTGCAATTATCTTAAGAAATCAAAGTAACCCTCTTTTACTTTGTTGTTTCCAAAGCAAAACCTTTTACCAGCGCCTTTTGAGTGCTGACTATTGTTTTATTGTAGGAAGCATTCTCTCACCTTCTGGCTGAGCAGAATGAGCTTACCCAGGAGCTGGCATCTCAGGGACTTAGTGTTGTATATGAGATCGGCGATGCTTCTATGAAGAAAAACTTAGTGAATGCTCTTGTTGGCACTCTTACTGGCTCAGGGAAGAGGAAAAGAGCTGTTAAGGTTTGATGACTGCTTTTGTCTTGCTAAATTCTTTACCAATCTTTTCCTGTTGTGTGTTTTTTTCTCTAACCCATCGTTTGCTCTGAAATTAGTTTTTTCAATCCGTTTGCCTAGCTTGTAGAAGAGTCTGAAGTGTTTCACGAGGGTGCAATTGGTGAAAGTCCTAGTGGAGGGAAATTAAGTACTTACAAGGAGCTTTGCAACTTGGCAAATGAGATGGGGCAGCCGGACTTGATTTATAAGTTCATGGACTTAGCCAATTATCAGGCATCTTTGAATTCTAAAAGAGGTGCGGCCTTTGGGTTCTCCAAGATAGCCAAGCATGCTGGGGATGCTCTGCAACCTTACTTGCGAGCTCTTGTTCCAAGACTTGTTCGTTATCAGTATGATCCTGATAAGAATGTGCAGGTACTTCTACATAAGTGTTTGTGCGGAGCCGATATTTCCTGTATCCCTAGTTTGGTAGGGGCTTAGCTTAATAATATTCTTGCAATCAATCTTAAAGATCATTTTGGCTGTTCTAGCTGCTGTATGCGAACTATTTAAGCTTGTTATTTTTTCGTTTTTCTAAGAATTTGTGGTAAGAGGGAAAGAAAGGTGGTTGCCATGCAACTTGCTATTGTTAGCCTTTTGTATTAAAGAAGTTGATGTCCTACTATCTGTGATCGTTTTGGCATTTCTTCTGCTATCTGAAAACTGTATAGTTGGTTATTTTATGCTTATGCTTTTCTCCGAATTTGTAAGATGGAGAAAGGGTGGTCTATGCAGTTTCTTATAAAATTACTTTTTATATTAAGGAAGTTGATGTCCTAATGGCCGCTGTGATTGCCGTTTATAGTTGACTATGTTTTATTGCTGTTATATAGGTTGTATTTTTTATATATCATATTTCAAAATTTTCATAGTGCTCTCTTATTCTTCTCAGTATGTATGATTTTTTTCTTTGGGGTGGGAAATTGGTGTTTTGAGGCAGTTTGCCCAGTTTTGAACTACATCTTCTTTTCACTTAGGATGCAATGACACATATTTGGAGATCACTGATTCCAGATTCAAAAAAGACAATTGATGAGCATTTCGATCTTGTTATGGATGATCTTTTAACTCAAAGCGGATCCCGACTTTGGCGATCACGAGAGGCTTCTTGTCATGCACTTTCCGATGTAATCCAAGGACGTAAATTTGATCAGGTAAAATCATTGTTTGTCATCTTATGCGCAAGGAAATAGCACTTGTATTTGAGAAACCATTGTAATAGTGATTAAAGTGCATCCAAGAGTGTGGCCTAGTGTACGATGAAGTGAGTCAAAACGACCAAATTCCAGCAGAGGAGAAATCACTAGGTGATTTCTTTCCATTTACCTAAGCTTTGCCGGGAGGAGTTACCCAGTACCTGTGCTGGTGGGAAGTACCAGGTAACCAGTGGAATAATCGTGGTGCGTGTAAACTGGTAAACCATGATTTAGAAGTTGGTGAAAGTTTTTAATTTTTATAGACACTAGGAACCATGCTATATGCAGCCATGCATGATTGAAACTATTTCATTTGTCAGTCTTGTCAAAAGAAAAGGAAAGAAGAATAAAAGAAGAGAAAAGAGATTATTTTTATTTAGGTACTTATCCCAAAAAAAAAAAGAAGAGAAGGATTGTTGTTATTGAGGTTATCATACTTGATCTCATAGAGAAGGTTTTTGGAGCATCACAGAAGTACCTATTTTCTGTAGAGAAACCTGGTAATTCCACTCTGCATTGCTTGCGAGGAAGCAATTGATAAAGAAGCTTTTCCTGAAGTTTTTCCGTCTTGCGTTGTTATAATTTGGTATATTGTCCATATAATTTAATTTGGTGTGCTTGTTGCTCTGTTGATACATGGTATCCCTTATTGCAGAGAGCATTATTGTTGCCTTATCTGACAAAGTCAGCATTGCATATGTTATAGGTTGAGAAGCACCTAAAAAGAATATGGACTACTGCTTTCCGTGCAATGGATGACATAAAAGAGTCTGTACGAAATTCGGGTGACAGATTATGCCGGGCTATCACTGCTCTAACACTGAGGTTATGTGATGTTTCTCTCACACCAGTTTTGGAGGCAACAAAGACAATGGAGATTGTGTTGCCGTTACTGCTATCTGAAGGCATAATGAGTAAGGTTGAAAGCATTCGAAAGGCATCCATTGGAGTGGTTACAAAACTCACGAAGGTTCGCTTCTGATTTTAGTTCTAACTAGATAATTAAACTGCTGAATCTGTCTTGTTGACATATACCCGCAAGGCCATTTGCCTTTCCTTCTCTGTTAATGTTTTCAGTTTGATTCATTATGGTGCTTCTGTTCAGATTTGATTGAGCAGAATTCTCTTTGCTTCGATATGCAATATTCTTGAATTATCGCGCCATTATTGAATGTGGAAGTTCTTTTCTGGCTGTTGACAATCATCGTGTGTATATTGTAAAAGATGTTTTAGATGAAAGAGAAACTTGCCTATTCCAATCTAGGGGCCATGCAAATATTCCGCCTTTTCCCTACTTGCATTAATCCAATAAGTTTGTTTTGATTTCAAGCCTGCATTTTAGTTCATCGACTTTCTTTTAACAGTTTGTTCAATAATTGCAGGGTGCAGGTATTGCACTTCGGCCACATCTACCTGATCTAGTCTGCTGCATGCTTGAAAGCTTATCAAGCCTGGAAGACCAGGGGTTAAATTATGTTGAGGTGTGGTTAATACTGTGGTTTCTGATTTTACTCCTTTGGTACTTTTTATTGTCTGGAACATAATTTTATTTCTCTTTTCGTTTTGTATAATTTCCCGCCTGTCTCTTATCTCAGCTGCACGCAGCAAATGTTGGAATACAAACAGAAAAGCTTGAAAACCTCCGTATATCAATAGCAAAGGGCTCTCCAATGTGGGAAACTCTTGATCGTTGTGTCGATGTTATTGATTCCCAGTCATTGGAATTATTGTTACCTCGTGTCGCTCAGTTAGTTCGTGTTGGTGTTGGATTAAATACCAGGTATATTGCAGGTTCCATATGGTGATTTACGTGGGAAATGCAATTTGGTTGGATTTTTGTATGCATTTATCAAGTTCTCTCTATCGTACGGGTCACTTGAATGATTATTTACCTTTCGTTCTAAAAATTAAAGAGATTCCCATTTGTTTAGAGGTCAACTGCCATTGATCTAGTTCTTAAGTCTAATTCACTTTATTTGTTCTCCTATTTATAGGGTTGGTGTAGCAAATTTTATAAGCTTGTTAGCGCAGAAAGTTGGTGTAAATATCAAACCTTTTACAACCATGCTACTGAGACTTCTATTTCAAGCTGTCAAGGAGGAAAGAAGTGGTACATCAAAACGTGCGTTTGCCAATGCTTGTGCTACAGTTCTGAAGTATGCAACTCCTTCTCAGGCCCAGAAGTTGATTGAAGACACTGCTGCTTTACATCTTGGAGACAAGAATGAACAGATTTCATGTGCAGTTTTATTGAAATGCTACTTCTCCACGGCTGCTGATGTTTTGGGTGGATACAATGATGTGATTGTGCCAGTTATATTTATGTCAAGGTCAAAATCTCTCTGTCGTTTCTCTGTTTCATAGTCTGGATGGTAACTGTTCATGTACATATTTACATTTCCATTCTTTGTTTAAACAAGATAACACGACGATATATAAATTCTTGATAATTAAGTTTGCATTATTTTCTACAGATAGATACCGTGGTGCAAGTAACAAGAAGTTCTAACTATACTTGTTCTTGTGTACTTGGACAACGCTATCTTCTCTTGACACCTCAAATGTTTTTTCTTTTAGTTTCTTTGTTACTTATGTTACCCCACAGAAATTGCCTGTTGGCGGCTCCACTAACAGTCTAGCAGTTGACTGGTGTTTCCAAACATCGCTCTCTTCCTTAAAGTTCATTTCTTCACATACACTAATCAGGTTTCAGAGTTAGACAAGAAGAGAATAAATGTTAGGCAGTATCCCTGTATTAAGACACTGCTCAAATGATGCACATCCATTGCGTGATTACGGCTTGTTGAATGTGAATCTTTTGCAAGTTCAGAGTCGTACTCAGATTTTTGCTAGTGCACAATAGATTTATAGCAAGTGTTGATTCTATCTTGTGGATTTCCTCTGTGAGATGTCAGCTTTTATAATGTTAGGAGTTTCCTCTTCTTAAAGGGAACATCGTAGAATCAATGAGTCTGCAATGTTTATCTTAGAAAGCAACATGATTTCTGTTCTGCAAGAGTGGTCAAAGCTGAAATTTTGAACTGTCAGAACTACATTAACTCTAGCATCCTCAAGAAAATTGAAATTTGATGTCTAGAAAATTTACAACCAAGGCTAGAAATCATTCCTGAAGCCTTTAGATTGCATAGGATAGCAAACAAAAGAATAATTTAGAGTCTCTGCTTCAAATTTTCTTTTGGTGGATTTTATAATCTGCTTCAAATACATAAAATAATTTTAAGTCCTCCGACCCTATATTCTCACATGAATGGCAATTTTTATTGCCCCCCTCTCAGAGTCTTGATCTTTGGAAAAAGATTGTTAGCTTGATGTCAGGGTAACACCTGCTTTTAACGTCATTATTACCTACTGTTTCTTTGTTCTCTTTTTGGCGAATTTTTGGTACTGGCAGGTTTTGCTGTCAGTTTCTTCTATCAATTCTCTGTAAGAATATGCCTTCTTGTTTCATTATTTCTCCCGCCAAAATTTGTACGTTCTCTGTTGTCAAGTGCTGTGTCCTTCAACTTCCAGTTAATTATTGGCATTATTACTTATTGTTTGAAGTCCATTTTGCAATATTATTCAAATGATCCTGATATCTTCTCCTTAGTGGTTTTTAAGCCTGTGCCTCATTTGTTGGCTACTTACATTGAGAGTCACCTCTTTTCTTTTCAAGTCACAAGCCTCTTAGCTGGTGGACCAGATCATTGAATATAGCAAATGTTCATCTTTGTGGCTGTTGTTGCAATTTATCTCATTGAAAAAGGAAGCTATGTGGCTTGACAACTGAGAGAAATGACTATTTGATGATACAAGATATCTAGGACCCCTTTTTAACGAACGTTTTTATATGTTATTTTTAGAAGAAAATTTATGAAGTTCTTAAACTTCTAGTGGCCAAACAGCCTGATGTAGTCAATGTGAACTCTGAACTTACTGATCTTTCTACCTCCACTTTTCATTTCCTCTTGTTTTTCTGAATTTACCCCAGGGGGTTGAGGATTTGCCTTTCTTACATGCTGATACTTGTACAATATTTGCATAACTGAACCTTGTGCTTGTGCCGCGTGCTCATTTGCGGCTCCTAACTGTATTTTCAATTGCTAGTTCTTATCCGTTGTCACCAATAAATATCTTATGCAGATTTGAAGATGAAAAATATGTTTCTGGTCTGTACGAAGAAATGTGGGAAGAAAATATGAGTAGTGAACGGGCTACTCTTCAATTGTACTTGGGGGAGATTGTTGAGCTTATCAATGGAGGAATTATGTCATCCTCATGGTCTAGTAAACGGAAGGTATTAATGATGTTCTTATATTCACTCCTTTACCGAGACGAATACATGAAATTTAACCATCTGCGTTTTTCCCCTTTGCACCTTAACAGAAAAGGTATTTTGGGTAGTCTCTGGAGTTATGCTATCCTGCTTATTTTCTCATGCAGGCTGCTCAGGCAATCAGTAAGCTATGTGACACCCTTGGTGAGGTGGTATCCTCACAGCACCATGTTCTGCTCTCATCTCTCTTGAAGGAAATCCCTGGACGCCTATGGGAGGTATGAATTTGTACTTTTTTCTTTGCGTAACTGGAATTATTTCCTCTTGTTCTCTCCATCCAAAGCTATGTGTATTGACTATATCAGTACACTCCAAATGAAAAAATGTATTCGAATACTACATGTTACAGTATATTATTGAGGTAGATAAAAGTTTGGGTTGAGATATCAAATACCATGTCGGACACGATTATTCTAGGGTGTTTTGAATCCCAGAAGGGTTAATTTTTCACCTGGATCGTTTTAGTTAAGCTTTATTGTTATTACTGTCACTTTAATCTTTTCCAGAATATTGTGAAAAGTAATCTCACTGCTTATGATACTTCTTGAGTAAATATTCCATTCAGATTTTCACGGTTCTACTTGTACATGACTTGATTGCATACAAGATTTATCTTCTCATTTAGGTGGATTCACAATTGGTGACCATGCACTAGGAATGAACGGAAATCACGCTTGTACCAAGTATCGTTCATTGTTGCATTGTTGTGAGAAGTGATGATTTAACAGGAAAATGTGTTGATATGTTGCAGGGAAAGGATGCAGTACTCTGTGCGTTATCTTCACTCTGCATGTCGTGTCATAAAGCAATTTCTGCTGCTGATCCTGACTCTCCAAATGCCATTTTGAGTCTCATATTATCTGCATGCACAAAAAAGGCCAAAAAATACCGTGAAGCAGCTTTCTCCTGTCTTGAGCAGGTAAATAGGCACTCTGGATGTTTACGCACCTTTATTCATGCAGGCAGGAGCACATGAATTTTTTTGCCTGAAATGTCTAACAGCAGTTGTGTGGATATTTTTCAATGAATTATTTTCATTTTTTGACCACTGATTACATGGAAGAGTCATTTCAAGACATAACACTTCTTCCCTTTGGGAGTAATAAGGTCAAATAAAAGTCTTAGGACTTGCAAAATTTCGAGCCCAATTCCCACTTAAAAAGAAATTGAAGGTCTAAGTGAAATGACTTATACCTTCATAGTTGATTGCTATCAAATCATTCTTCTTCTTCCATAATCCATTAAAAATGCTAAGATAATGTAAATATAGAAATAACAATTTACTGAGAAGCAGGTATTGAAAAGGTACTGATATGCGTCTACGTTGCATAGATATACTCCGGTAGCAGTATGTGTGTTCTATAATGGTTCAAATCCTCATTAAAACTTGTGCTTGTAGTGTTGTAGAGTTTGTGGCAGTTTAATTTTCGTCAAACCTTCAGCTGAATTTAACTCCCTCCCTCTTCCAGAAAAAAGACCCCCAAGGTTGAAGAATGCTCAAAAACCTTAATCTATGTCTACAATGTTCAGCAATTTACACCAAAGGGATTAAAGGTGAAAATTTTTTGCTGCAAGAAGTGGATAACCGGATAGATATAGCTTGATCTACTAAAGATGAAGCTATCACTCAAATAGAACACTTGTTTCATTGTTAAGCTGGAGCACTGATTTTCAGCCAAAGGGAGTCTTGAGGACTCCTTGCTACTCAATCATGAATTCAGGATAATGTTTCAGAGATAGCTCTCTATCTGAAGGAAATTTTAGGTCATATGGGATAGTTAACATGGTGAGTGAGGATTCATGTAGCCGATCCCAACTTGCTTTGGGTTGAGGTATAGTTGAAAAAACAGCGAACCAATATTATACTGCTGTATGAAAGTTACAGCATATTAAATGCTCTTCAGGATATAAGTTGGCCAAGATAGGTGGATTTTAGTATATACGTTGGATGCTGATATGGATGATCTTTACACTGTTCTTTGCTTTCATATCATTACAAAATAATCTAAGGTCGAAAGCAAATCACTTTTTCATTGTCTAGTTTCTGCTTTTTGTTATCTAGTTTAATATTTGATCATTTGGAAAAATGTCTTACCATTCTCGTGTTTCATCATTCATGGCACCAATACTATTTCCTTTGCTCAACTCTCCTTTCAGGTTATAAAGGCATTCAATAATCCAGAATTCTTCAATAAAGCTTTTCCACAATTATATGACATGTGCAGTCTGCAAATTAAAGGTATTGCATGAATTATTTTGTTTGTTACTGGCCTCATGAAAGATGTAAAATAGGTAGTGTTGCATATTTGAGCGTGTTTGAATCCATTTTTCGTCCAATATTTTAAATTTCAGTTTCAGCCCATCCAAAACTTTCTTGTTGATTATAAGTCTTCAAGTTAGCATCTTTGTGAAACCTCTGGTTACTTTTACTTTTGGTATTTATTAATTTATTATTTAATATGTTTTTTTGGGTTGTTGGTGGAGGAAGAAAAGCTTTATAAATAGTTTCCCGTGCCCTTCTTTTAAGCCAGAGTGGGAACCTTAGCGTACTGGTAAGAGTTGACTGTGATAACCTCTTGCAGAAATACAAAGTAAGGTTGCGTATAATAGACTACCCTTCTTTGGATCCCGCGCTTAGCGAGAGCTTCCTGCACCAAGCTGCCCTCTCCCCTCTCGTAGTTTCTTATAAAGACAGAACCTCTAAGCATCATAACATGCTTCATTGTGGGAAAAAAAGGAGTTCTAGTTTTAGAGCTTCCTAGTGTTTTTTTGCCAAATTGTGGTGAAAGACTTTTGTAGTACAATTGTGCTCTGGGTGCATCAGCCTAGACCTTGAATTTGAATAAACTTTTGCAAGTCACTTTCCATCTTTACCTATCTTGTGGGTTTATCCGCGCACAACCCCCCCCCCCCCTCCAAAAAAAAAAACAATTTTCATAAAGGCTGTAGGTCTCAACAACAACATACTCAGTGCATTCCCACAAGTGGGATCTGGGGATAGTAGTATTTACGCAGACCTTACCTCTACCTTGTGAAGGTAGAGAGGTTGTTTCCGGTAGACCCCTTGGAAAAGATGGAGAAATGATTCCTATAGGTTTCTTTAAGGGAAAAGATGGAGAAATGATTTATCTGATTATGTCTTTTTATAATTTTCAGGAGACGACGAGGATTTTTCTTCTGCACATGACAAGATAGTAAATTGTGTAACAGCAAGCATTCACATAGCACGCACAACTGATATTATTCAACAGCAGAAGAACTTGATTGATTTTTTCTTAATTTCACTTTCACCTAACTTTCCATGGGCAGGTATGCCCCTCGTAACACTCTTTATCCTTACCAGGAGAGTAATAGTTTTCCGTCCTGATATGCTTGTTTCCTTTCTGCAGTTAAAGTGTCTGTTTTTTCCTCAATTAAGGAGCTATGCTCAAAGCTGCACACAGAGACTGTTGATTCTCAGGATACTTCTCAATATACCAGCATAATTGCTTTTGTTCATGAGGTGATTCATATCCCAAAGTTACATTTATGCCCTTGCTAGTGTACCTGGATTCTAATTGAAATTCTTCTGTCATTTCCAGTTGTTCTGCAAAACCGCTGTGAAAGTACTTGAAATTATACAAACAGTAAAAATTGCTCAGGTATGTCATCTTCACTATACTGTTAAGCTTATCAGAAAGAAAATGCATTCCCTTTTCAGATGTGTCATTACTATTATTTCATCTCGTCCACTATCTACACCTGATTGTCCGCTGTTACATTGAATGGAGCTCTCTTCATGTTGGTGTCTCTTCCTACCTTCACTTTTTTCCAGTTGCGAGTTGCGATATTATCCTCCTCACTTCACCAATTCAGCTAATTTTCCCTGCTGGTTAGAATCAATTAAGAATAGATCGCTGTTGTATACTTGTTTCTCAGCGGTCCTATCTTCTGGTCACCCAATCTTATTCTATGGTGATAGAAGTTAGTAACCTTTCTGTGGATTTGACATCCTTTCTGATCCCACAAGGTTTCCCACAGCATGCATTTAGCAGTTTCTGCATTGAAACAGAAACGTGAGTGATGCTGAAATGAACTCTGATTTCATCCTCCATTTGTTAAAAGCTCAATCAGGTTATAGCAGACATTTTTATGACTAGTATTTGCAATCATAGAAATTTTTTTCAAGGAAAAGGTAGGGATATCCTGTGTTTTCTTGCTCGGTTTGTTACGTCTGGGGGTGATATTTTCTCAATCGAGTTGTTATATTTTTATTTTATTGATATTTGATTGTGCACCTAAAACATTCTATCCGTGCACAAACTCAGGTTCACATTGCAGCTTCAGAGTGCCTTCTGGAAATGGTGAACTTATTGAAAGCTACTGGGCAGTTGCCTGGTGGAGAAGTGGCAGTCAGCCGCGAGTTTGTGCAAATCTATGATGTGGAAAAGAATGAGCATGCTAAGTCTTTGCTCAAGAGATGCATTGACATCCTAGAAAACCTCGAAAAAGAGCACAAAGTTTCAAGTTGAATTCACTGATAATATCTGGACGACAGGGATACCCTTCGCACGGAATGCAGAACCCATTGCAGCTGCATTCAATCTGCTAGAGGCTGCACTCGCCCATGGGGAAGAGAAGATAGGTAGCTAAAAACAAAATTTGAAATTCAAAAGATCTTGAACTTGTCAAGCAAAAAGCTGAACTCTACTATACTATAATGTAATGACAAGTCATTTATTAATGATTACATAATTGCATAGAGATCAATCATGTAAATTCTCGAGTTAAAAAAATTTCTAATGATCTCCTTTTGTTGTTATCATCATTTCTTTTTTGTTATTTTCAGACTATTGATCTTGAACAGTCAAAATTTATGATTATTTAGGATGTCACATTAGCTAGGTTATATTTTGATAACTATCTAAAAGTTGAGGATCAAGTGAACTCACTGGTAGAATTACTAATGTACATTTGATATGTATAAAGTTAAATTCTCAACAGTGAAAATGTCGTGCTTTTCTATATCATTAATTCATTGAACTACTAGTAACTTCAGTTTGAGAAACCTTAAAACTCGAATACTATTTTGAAACAAGATTTTATAAAGAAACAAGATTAATGATAAGAAATAATAATAATAAATGGCGGAAACTGGTTCAGCATTCAGTCCTCATTTTTTAACTAATATGTCTCTAGAGAGTTACAATAGTTTAGTTTAATTAACCAGAATGGATCATCAAAACTAGGGGCGCTTGTCTGTACGGTACAGAACAGTATTTAGATATTTCGGTTCGGTATTTTCGTCGTTTGGTTTCCTAATATGCAATACCAATACCATACCTAATTAAATTCGGTATGGTTTAATTTTTCTTCTTTTGGTTTCGATTTATTCGATTTGGTAACTTCGGTTTATTCAGTTTGAATACGCCAAAATTTCACGGTATAGCCAGTTTTCGGACTGGTCAATCAAAAATAGCCAGCGTTTACCAAGTCAATAAAAAATAGCCACCGTTTTGCTGCAATAGAGATCGGTCCAGCATAATATACTGGAGTTCGGTGCACTTGTGTATGAACTCCAGCATATTATGCTGGATCAGTATACTTTGCTGGCTCCAGTATAATATACTGGAGACTGGAGCACTGGTGCTCCAAACTCTAGTATATTATACTGGACCATTATACTTG
>MU686266.1:52120-63497 GCA_026770625.1 Nicotiana glauca | reverse complement strand
AAAGTAAGGAAAAAAGAAACGTTGTTGATTATTCCCTTGCCGGGACGTAAGTATTTAATGTATTCTCCCTTGCCGGGATGATTGAACTGTTAATTGTGCTCCCTTGCCGGGATGGTTGAACTATTAATTGTGCTCCCTTGGCGGGATGATTGAGCTGTTAATTGTACTCCCTTGCCGGGAGGTTTGCTATGTATTTGTCTGCTGTGTGTCCCTTCATTGTGACTGTTGCTTGGGGACTCAGACTGTTAAATGACATTGAGGAGCGGGTTGCACGCCGCAACAAATGATACCGAGGATCGAGTTGCGCGCCGCAACAATGATAAATGATAAATAATGTGGGTCGGGTTGCACGCCGCAACAATGATATGTGGAGCGGGTTGCACGCCGCAACAGTATGTGTAGAGGGGGTTGCACGCCGCAACAATGGTTAATTATGGAGCGGGTTGCGCGCCGCAACAGTTGTTGATATCTGTGGTTATGTCTGAATATTGACTTCTTGTTTCATTGTGGACTTTAAGTTGTTTGGTTGTTACTCTGAGTTACTGCTAATTGTATTTCCCCATAGCATGTTTCCCCCTCCCATGTTGTTAATTACTTGGTATTCGATTTCCGCTGTATATTTATAACTGCACAGGTTTATGTGGTGTCCAGTCTAGCCTCGTCACTACTTCGCCGGGGTTAGGCTAGACACTTACCAGCACATGGGGTCGGTTGTGCTGATACTACACTTCTGTGCATTTTTGCACAGGTCCAGGTTTTGAGCAGCAGCAACAGCAGTAGTTCGGGAGCAGGATTTTATTATCACGAGACTGAGGTAGCCCTGCAGACGTCCGCAGGCTCGGCGTCTCTTCTTATGTTTTTCATTTATACTGTTGCCTCATTGTTTTCGAGACAGACAACTGTTATATTTCTTTCAGACCTTTATATGTTGTTTATTCTTAATGGTTCGTGAGTATGTGACACCAAATCTTGGGTAGAGAATATTGTTGAGCGTTTCGTATTTATTTCAGACTTATAAAAATTAGACTTCCGCAGTTATTGTTGTTATTATTAATGATGCTATAAATTGACAACATAATGGTTTTACTAATGGAGAAGGTAAGTAAGTTGGCTTGCCTAGCTACTATGAGTAGGCGCCATTACGATCCCGATGGTGGGAAATCCGGATCGTGATAATTTTTTTCCTACATTGTCCTTGAAGTAAATAGTATTGTAATATGTATTAGGAGTGTTTATGTGAGATAGTAAAGGTTAATATGATCAATTCTATTGTTAATTAATGCTGAAAGGTAAATTTCTTAATTTGTATGAAAATATCCAAAAAATCACTTATTTTGGACCGGAGGGAATAGTGCATAGAGTCATAAACTGTAATATTCTAAATTAAAGTACTCAAAAGAACAAAACTAAAAACATGTATTTTCCAAAACTAGCAAATATCAACTTAGAGAGAAAACTGTACATAAAAGAATAAATTTAATCATTAAAAATGTCTTGTTACTTGCTTAGAGTTGATTGATGAACTTTGAGAATAAAGGAAATCAAAATTTTAGATTTTATATTTATGTTATAACCAATAATATGTGTATTGTGTAATATATCTATATTTCGGTACGGTATCGGTATTTCGGTATTTCATAATACCAAATACCATGCCTAATACCAGTAATTTTTAAAACTTAAAACAAATACCATACCGAATACCAAAATATCAAATACCAAATACCAAAATTTTCGGTTTCGGTACGATAATTCGGTATTTACCAAATTATGCACAACCCTAATCAAAACAAATACAGTAAGAATTCAACTAGTGTAATGGCTTGTCTCTTGCTGTAAACAATTGGTACTGTAATGACCATCTCCTCTCTCTTGTTGTGCTTCACCTCCATGAACAAGACTGAAATCTCTCTTTCAACAATACCCAACTGCAAAATTTGTCCATTTTGCCTTGTAACAGAAGTCGCAATTGCATTTACCTTCAAGTGGTTGTCTCAAGGACAGTCTTAGGATGGTTCATAAAGACCCAACATATGCCCATCCACACACCTCAATGCAGCAACCTACAAAAGCCATGTACGGTATGTGAATGATGGTGGTAAATTAATGCTGATTGCAGCACAAAATTCCGAATCAATATGTAGACAAGCAGCATAAACCAGTTATAGATTGCCGGTTAAGAACTATACGCAAACCACATAGATATGAACCAATAAAAATAGCACTAACACAGCTTTATAACAAGGGAAAGAAACTTGTGCCCGTTCAATTTGATCTGCTGCTCTAAACCATTATCAATTGCAATATCTTTTTATACTAAAAAAGGAAAAAGAAAAAGAATGCCAGAGTGGTGAAATAGAATAGCACAGCTAGCAACTAGGATAAATAGTTCAGATTATTGAATAATAATATTTGTACAATAACAATGATACTGATAACTAAAAGCGACGATAAGAGTAGAAGAATAACCTTATGATTTGGTTACCTTTCCATGGATTTCATATTTGATGGGGCCATCCAACTCAGCACCTAAAGCCAATAGCTTAGAAACTGAGTTATTTATATCAGCAACTGTAAAGGACAGGAGAGATGAGTATCCCTTCTGCACAACAACGTCACTGTAAAACTAAAGTTAGCAGCTAACCAGTTGTACAATGTTCAATAACAAAAAAATCAGAATCACAAACAGAAAAAATAGTGACCATTTGAAACAAACTAATTTTAATCAGTAAGCAAAGACAGATAATTGTCATAGTTAATGTGCCAGTTTGAGCTGCAGACTAAAAGTTGAAACAATTGCACGCAACGTTGTGAATCGGCTATTTAATGAAGTTTTGACAAAAGAACAAAAAAGAAAAAAGACCGTAGGATCATCACAGACATTATCGGCTCCTGAGATCATATTAAGATACAGATGATTGGATGGAGGAGCAATGACATAAAATGCAGCTGAATACAAACCACAGAATACAGTAAGCCAATGATATCAAACTACGCTACCATATGTCCAAATGCAAACTAAAAAGAATTCTTGATGAAGCTGAAAGCATATCCAGGACTGTAAGGGTGACGCCGCAAGAGTTGAGGTTTATCATAACTCGACCTTATCTTGACAAGTACAAACTCTATCAAATGGCCAATCATCCTAATACACACTGAACTGGCCTAATACTCTATCAAAGGAGATTCACTGAGTAGCCTTGACATCATTAAAAGAAATGATTGGAAGCCAAACTTGTATATTAATCTACAAGCCTATTCCAATAGGAGTTGATCTTAATATTCCTCCTCACAAACCAAATTTCCAGTCAGAATTGATCATATGTTATTCCTTGATCAAAAGCTAGCATAGCAAATATTTAACTCACTATGATGTAAAACAAGAGATTTTCTATATAATTAACTCTAACGAAAGATAAAATTCTTTTTTTTTTCTTAAAGTATAAAAACCAATGATCTAAAAAGACATGCACATAGCTACTAGCACAACAACAACAACAACAACCCAGTATAATCCCACTTAGTGGGGTCTGGGGAGGGTAGTGTGTACGCAGACCTTACCCCTACCCTGGGGTAGAGAGGCTGTTTCCAAATAGACCCCCGGCATCCTTCCCTCCAAGAACTTCCCACCTTGCTCTTGGGGAGACTCGAACTCACAACCTCTCGGTTGGAAGTGGGGGTTGCTTACCATCAGAGCAACCCCTCTTGTCTTGCTAGCACATTAGGTAAAACAAAAATTCAATCGAGTCAATGTTAATCTCCTTAAACATCATCAACCAAAGGCGCATTATTTTCTTTTTATGCAGCCAATTAAACACTGTATTATTTTATGCCGGAATTAATTATTCCAAACCATCAACTCGATCCCTTACAGCTGGTTCTAAAAGATCATAATCATCAGCTGTAATGTTTAGAGGATTAATCGAACAAGCTATTGCTATTTTACCCTTTCGGATGGGGCGAAACAGCGGCAATAAAAAAAGAAATCCTGAAATTCTTAAAAACCAACTAACTTTCAAATCCCAGAACCCAAAAATGTGAACTTTAACACAACTTGATCAACAATCAACTGTTTGGTTAAATGGGTGTCCAAGAAAATGAAAAAAATACAGAAATTCTCAAAAACCACTAAATTGCAAATATAACCACACTAAACTACCCAACCCCAAAATCCAAAATGTGAACTTTCAACACATCTTGATCAACAATCAACTGTTTGATTACATGGCTATCCTAGAAAATGAAAAAAAATATATAAATTCTCAAAAACTACTAAATTTCAAATATAACCACACTAAACTAGCAAACCCCCAGAACCCAAAAATGTGAACTTTAGCACATCTTGATCAACAATTAACTGTTTGGTTACATGGGTGTCCTAGAAAATGAAAAAAAATATAGAAATTCTCAAAAACTACTAAATTTCAAATATTACCACACTAAACTACCCAACCCTAGAACCCAAAAATGTGAACTTTAACACAAATTGATCAAATAACAACTGTTTGGTTAGATGGGTATTCAAGAAAATTGGAAAAAAAGGGAGATAAAAATAAAAGACCTGGGTGAATGCATGAGAGCAAGTTTGAGGGGCCCAGATTGGAGCTCGGCCCATCTATGAGTACAAACGTTAATGGTGAAATCTAAGCCCTCTGAGTAGAATCTTGCTGCTTTTGGTACGTCCTTGTGTAGCTGTAATACCCATCTCAACGATGCCGCCATTTTTACCTGTGAGTAGAGCTGCTTAACGGACTCAGCTTATCGGTTATAGATTTTTAGATGTACTAATCCATTAGCCAACTGATTGGGCGATTCGGTTTCGGATTAGCAATTATTAAGCGGGTTATCGGCCAAATTAAATTAAAGAGACAATGAAAATAAAATCAGTACACTCTACTTATAATCAAACACTGCAATTACTTCATTGTTCTTTTCTTACTTTCAAATGTTAGTGAAATTCACAGCTTGTTTGGATGGTTGTTACCCATTGTATTTGTATTGTATTGTATTGTTATCTCAAAATAATATTTGTTTTAATTGTTTATTTAAAATTGGTTGTATCATATTGTTAAATCTATTATTTCGGAACAACCAAAAGCCCAATTTTATGAAATAACCAATTTAGTGTGGTGTGATCGTTTCCTATTTTTTTTTCCAATCGTGCCCTTACTTATTACTCTATAATTCTATTTTTTTATTTTTTTATTTTATTTTAACTCCAAATCTCCAACATATTGACCTAATTTATCTTCTTCCATCTTTTCTAGAGTTGGTTTGCCCCGTTCTTATTATCCAAGTCTTTGTTAAATCTTTTGTCTCTTTCCATCGTTATAATTAATTTTTTTGTTGCTAATATTAGTTAACCATTTTTTCAGGTTTTTGCTCTTGTTTTCAAGCTACATAATTAATCATAAATTAGTAGAAAGAGGCTGTCTTAAGTTATCTTTATGTGTAGTTCTTGATAAATTTTATTTAAAACAATTGAGGATATTTTAGTGAACTTATCAGTTACAGTACAATACGATACAGTCAAACCAAACAACAAAATGTTATTTAACAACAACAAATGATACAATCTATTCAAACATTGTATCGATAAAACAATACAATACAATACAATACAGTGCAATACAATACAATACATTATAAAATGATAAATAACAATGATCCAAATATAGTGTCAATCAATTCTCGTTATTTCCAAAGAAGTGAACGACGCTTTAGCCTTTAGGGTTTCTAAATTGTTATTGATATTTTTACCTCCTATCATATAGTAAATGTTAACACCTTATTTATTTTAAATAAATATCATTTAAAAAAATTATATTCTATAGATACCTTTTAAGGTTTATAGCAAAATATTTAATTTTGGTTACCTCCTATCCCTAAGACACTAAATATGCTAATCAATTACACTATTTTCTTTCTCTCTCTACTTTAATACATCTCATTCTCTTCCCCCATCCCACTAAAATTTTCGTTCTCCTCCTCCTCCCACATTCAGAAATTACTGTAGGTGTTTTGATTAAAAAAAAAAAATACCCTCGACTTCAACAATGAAAATAGTGCATCGGTGGCTGCTTCTTCCTCTTCTCTGCCTAGTTCGCTTGCCATTTCTCCTCCGACGATATCCTCCACCGTAGTAGGAGACTTGTTAGAGTATAATTGCACTCACAAATTAGGTGCCCATTGCGAAGGATGCGCGTGAAATAGGAGGGCAGGTCGAAGGAATTGCTATTTGTCTCTGCCAACTTCGGTTTGTTAGTGGAGACAAAGGTGTCTCCAGAGATGGTAAGCCTGGAGATATGGATGTTGTAGGATGATTTTCTATTAATATATGTCAATGTATTTTTATGTATTTTATTGTATTCATTGTATTTTTTTTATTATAATTCAATGTATCTCGTTGTATTCCATGTATTTTATTGTATTCACTATTTTTTTTCTCATTCTATTTCAATGTATCCCGCTATTCTATGTATTTCATTATATTCATTGTCTCGCTATATGGCATGAATGTATTCATAAGTTTTTTCTAATTAATATAATTTATGTATTCAAATGAATTATATAATTTCTCTGAAGACTGCTATATTTTGGGGTATTTTTCGGTTGAGAGTCTTTTTTATAAGTGAAAATATAAAATTTGTGTGTATATAATTGAGTTTGTTGAGTTATATTAGGAGTCTATTATGTTAATTGATTCACTTTCCATTTTAAAAGCAGTGTAATCCCATTTTTTACGCCGTAAATACAGTCGAATACAATAATCTGTCCAGCTATAATCTCATGTTTCACTCTATGAATACAGTCGAATACACTCGAATACAACAACTGATTAGCTGGACTTCCATGATTCACGCCTATTTTTGTTATTTGCTACTGTATCCATGAATACAATAGCTTAAATACATCTTATAACCACATAAAAGGTATCAATAATCCGTAATATAGCAAATGGTATCTATAGATGACTAATTACTATTAAAAGATAGTGCTTTATTAAAATTTTCCTACTTTATTACTATTATTTAGGGGTGTTCATAAAAGCCCAAAAAATTCAACCAAATCAAATCGATAAAAAAAACTAATACTTTTTGGTTTGGTTTGGTTTGGTTTTGGTTTGAATCAAAAAAAAATCGAAAAAAAAATCGAACCAAACCGACTATAGAATTAGCTATTTCAAATTTATTACTTAATCTACTAATTAGTTGACTCATTAAATTGTTCATTAGTATTTGATTCAATATATCTTGATAAATGATAAATTTCTCAACGGGATATTGATTTGGTAGTGTTACGTTGAAAATGTAGTTGCAAAATAATATTTGGTATTATATGTCTTATATATTTAAAAAAAACCCGATAAAAAACCGAAAAAATCGAAAAACCGACAAAACTTGATATAAACCTAATCGAGAAAAAACCGACTTAATTGGTATGATTCATTTGATTCTAGTATTTGAAAAATTGACTTACTTAATTTAATTTCTTTTTAGGGGAAACCGATCTAAACCGAATCATAAACACCCCTGCTACTATTAATAAGCGACAATGTTGAGGAGCTTTCCATTACTGTGAAGTTACTAAAAAAAATTAACATTTTAACTTTATTTCATATTGATCCATCTGCATTTTATAGGATTAATTTGCTTTAGCTTTCTGCTTTTACATATGAAGAACACGTGGGAATGAAAGGAGGAAAAAAAAAAGGCAGTCTGATGCAGCTCCCGTTATACGTAGGATTTAAAAAAAAAATCGGATCACAAAAATCTATTATATGCCGTCAATCTTATTCTGCATTTTCGCAACAAGCAAAGGAAAAATATAAAAGTTAGTTAGTAAATAATTTTATGTTCACTTAGTATTATTGGTGATATATGTACTATTCAATTAGAATTTAGAGTGCATCAACTAAATTTAATCTGTAATCATTAAAATTAATTGAGATAATAGGATTAGTTTATAGACATCAATGAAAGAATTTTTTTTAATTAAGGATAATTTAGTTAAAATGCCTTTTTTCTTCGGGAGTTAGTATTCTTTTAAGGGATATGTCAAAGAAAAAAATATCACTTATTATAGATCGGTGGGAGTACTACTTTTGTTGAAGTAAATTACTATAAGATTTTCAAAAGAATTAGATATCTTAACCGTAATTTATTTATTTGACTCTTGGATAGTCAATTTTTTTTAAGACACTGTTTTGGTACTGATTGAGTATTTGATAATATAAGTGGCATTTCACTATAAATAGAGTTAAGCTTGAAAGCATAACTAATGGAGTACATGCTAATTAGATAATCATAAAAGAATTTGACTATTTCTGTTTAAATAAAATTTGGATAATAATGGATGAATAACTAACACATGGTTAATTGGATAAACATGATAAAATTTCACTATTTTTCTTGTAATTAGGACTATAGTGGACTACATAAAAAAGTTTATGCTATTATAAATTGAGAATTGCATTCAAAAGTTTTGAAGAAATTTTTTTCTTCTTAGGATTTAGTTTAAACACCTTTTGTAGAATCAATATTTTTCCTTTTACTTTGTCTGCATAATTGTATTTAACCCTCTTTTTTATTATTTTTTTTTATCTTATGCTTAAGTAAGGATAAATTTATGGTAGACTCGAAAAATAAATTGAGAAGACAGAATATTTTAGAAGATAATTTATAGTGGCAACTTCGTAACATGTAGATAAGATATACCTTTATTATATCACCAATATAAAAATGTATGTCATAAATAATTATGTAAAATAAATTAGATGCACTAAATTCTGATTTTGTATGTCAATAAAAGTAGAGTTGGAACGGTAAGATACAATAATTTAAGGCTAAATACATAAACGACCCCTTCAAGTTGTCCTCAACGATCAGCTGAACACCTTAACTGAGCCTATTTTCAATTAGACACTTCAAATGGCAATTAAGTAGGTCAAGTAACACCTGAGTACAGCAGACCATATGTGTGAATTGCACTTGCCAATGACATGTCAAATGGACCAATCAGAAAATGAGACGCGTAATTTTGCCATAAAAATTTGACACATGTAATTAACAAAAAATATATATTTAAAGAAACTTCTTTATCATCTCCTCTTTCATTTTACATAGCAGCCGCCGGCTCCTCCATTTCTGCAGCATCGCCACCAATCGCCGCCTTTGGAGCAATAAATTTTTTTCGCAAAATGGCATGCCATTGGTGTCTGAATATGACGATAAAGAAGAGCAGAAGAAGAAACTCCATTTTTTTGACGAGAGAGAGTAAGAAGAACCAAATGGGTTAAAAATTTCCGACAACCTTCATTTTTTCCGTCGAAATTAGTTGTTGTGTCTGATAATTGGATGAATATTTTTTCCGATTGGTTGTGTCTGAAAGTGGTTGTTGTGTCTGATAAAAAATTTCGGTAGCCCTCCTATATTATACATCTACCAAGTGTGGGCGATCATTCACTATTTATTGATTATACTTATAAGTTAAACAACATTGTCATTTTAGTATTAAGAGGGATAATGTAAAATTTTATTTTTTTGGAAGTTTATGTTCCGAATTTCAGATTGATTGTAATGGAGAAATTTAGGGTTGAGGAGGGTGTTGAATGGTGGAGGAGAGAATTGAATGAGGAGGGGTATGAAAATTAGGTGGGTTCCACATTATTTTAGTAAAAAAAAAAGGAAAAACCTAATTTTAGGTTGACAACTCGCGTCCTAGAGAGTGAGTTTCACGCAATGGAGGCTGACATGGTCGGGTGTTTACTTGACCTACTTAATTTTTACTTGGAGTGTCTAATTAAAAATAGGCTCAATTGAGGTGTTCAGCTGGTCGTTGAGGACAACTTGAAGGGACCGTTTATATATTTTGCCATAATTTAATTAGGACTAATAATGATGTAATAAGTCACCTTGTGACTCACTCTCTGCTTGATGTTTATTATCAGCGAACACTGATTTTCGCCTTTTAAATTTCGGATTTCAATTGGATTACTAGAAACTATGGGTAAATCCAGAAATATTTTCACTTCATATGGTATTTGTACCAGATTCATACTATAGTTTAATTTTTAGGGGTCGTTTGGTAGGATGCATTAGATAAGCTAATGCATGCATTAGCTTTATGTATTAATAATACATTGTTTGGTAGACATTTTGAATTTATGCATTAGTTATACATCCTATTTGGTATTAGCCTATGCATAACTAATGCATAGAAAACAATGGTATTAGCAATGCAATGGGTTTTAATGCATGCATTAGCTTAGTGAAAGACGAAATTGTCCTTCAAAATTTATGCTTGACTAAAATATGCTAGTTAGTATATTAATGCAAGTTCAAAATAATTCGAATAGTGAGAAATAAAATTATATCCCTAGTAAATAAATAAATACTTAGCATATTTTCTTTTTTATAAATAAATATTTCATTTTATTTTACAATATAGGTAGACAAATAAAATATTTTTTAAAATTTTTTTTCATATGAAAATATTTCTCAACATATGTTTCTTTAAAAAAGCAGAAGGGTGGACTAGTTTTGAGGACATTTTCGTAAACAAACAATTCTTTTAGAAATTGTGCAATACTTTAATACATCAAACCAAACAATGAATAAGAAATATGTCAGCATAACTAATACCAGCATAACTAATGCAAGCATAACTAATATCAGCATTATTAATACACCATATTCAGCATTACTCTTATGAACCCTACCAAACGACCCCTTAGTGTAAAGTTAGAAAGAGCTTGGAAAATATTTGCAATTGGCGTAACAACAACAACAACAAAAAAAAAATCTAGTATATTTTCACAAGTGGAGGTCTGAGGAGGGTAGTGTGTATGCAGACCTTACCCCTACCTTTAAAAGGCAAAGAGGTTATTTTGGGTAGACTCTCGGCTCACGAAAGATAAAGGGAAGGGGCAATGACAATGACAAGCAAACCAATCAAAAAACCAAGCGAAAACACAAAACGAACACTAGGTAGTGCAATTAAAAAATCGTAACGAAGGCAACAACAAGTAATAACAGAAGTCTAGAATAATGGTGTATTGTGGGCTGGGACCGGGACCGGGACCGGATCGGGCCCGCGGTCCTAACGGGCTAAACGATCCTGGCGGGCCGGTCCCTGGTGGTGCAAAAAGCCTGTGGCGGGCCAGTTCTCTCTTTCAGGCCCACGAGCCCGGGACCGGCAGACAGGCCTGGGTCGGTCCTAACAGGTCTAACGGGCTCCAACGACTATTTTTTAAAAAAAAAATTTAAATAAAAGACCAACGGTCAGATTTTTAAAATCTAGCCGTTAGCCTTTAATTTTGACCTTTTGACACTTTAAAAGATAGCCATTTGGCCCCCAAACTTTATTTTAACCTCAA
>MU686266.1:18445-42355 GCA_026770625.1 Nicotiana glauca | reverse complement strand
ATTGAGAATTTATGACCGGCTCTGAATCTCTTAAAATTTTGCGGATCCATAAAAATAACCTAATGAACAATAGTTATCGTTTTTCCATGATCATTCCTCATTTTTTGGTATTTTAGGCCATAAAATAGGAGTTGAGGAAGATTCTCAAATTTTCATTTGTTATAGGCCACGTTATCTGCATGAATTCATGGCACTGGCCCCGGATCTCCTAACATTTTGCTATTACCATAAAAAAACAACATACAGTGTAATTACTACCTTAATACACAACCAAATAATGACAAAGCATAGTAATTATAATAACATCATTTTTTGTACAAATCAATAATGAGCTAAAACTTGATACTTATATAGGCAAAGAAGTAGGAAAAAAAATATTTATACGCTAGTGTTATCAAATGAATTCAAATAGATGAGAAAACAAAATCACATCTATTCACTTAGTTAGAGTCATTGTTTTACTCTTTCTATCTGCATGACTATTTTCTATTATTGAGTAGTCTACGTCACTCTCATCTCTATGCCCTATGAAGGAGCGACAACATATAATTTGATCATTATGAAAATCTAAAATCTTTATAGATAGAGTCAATCATAAATTCTCAATTGCGGAGTGAATGGAATCAAATACGTAGATCGGCCAATAAAAGGGTAAACAAAAAGTATGCCATAACATATTACATACGTAGTTTCTTTTTTCTTTTTTTTTTGAAAGTGTAACTGCTTTCTCTTAATTACACATAATTTCATGTTAATTTCTTTATTACTTGGTCAAACAGTAAAACTAAATTTCATTACACCTAAATTCAATTACAAAGTGGCCTTACAAACATACCATAAAAGTTAAAAAGTATATGATGAGTGAAGGTGTAGTAGAAACATTGCAGTTTAATTATAATATTTTAAATTTGATCAGGATACTCCTATTCAAGCTGGTTTGCCCGAGTGGTTAAGGGGGAAGACTTAAGATCTTCTGCACATAAGTGCGCATGGGTTCGAACCCCATAGCCAGCAGTAACTTAGCACTTTTTGAAGGCTTCTATTTCTCCTCTCTCGTGAGCTAAACATTTTTTTTGGTTAAACTAACTTGCCTGCTGATTTGAAGAAAGATTTTTCTTGTGCTCAATATACCTTCTTTACCCGGGGGAGCCACACTGTAATTTAAAAGGATTATAATCCCGAACTCATAAGGTTCAAATCCTAACTCAGCTTCTGTTCTTTAGTGGAAATGACACCAGGTAGCCACTTTTAAGCATGTTGTTTAAAATATATCCACAGCTTATAAATATTAGCCAATTTCGCTCAAAATTCAGGACACGGCATCCTAAAGTTTAAACCTCAAAGTTCAAACTTCGGGACATTGTGTCCTAAAGTTTGAAAATTATGTCCAGAAGTTCGAATCTTATCTCTTGAATTTTAAATTAGTAGTTCAAAAATTCATGACACTTAGTCTTGAATTTCAAATTAGCAAGCTAAATAAATAGCGAACTTACAAATGACTATCGCTGTACTTCGCCTTTTCTTTACCTTACATTGTTAGGAAATACAGTATCACTCTTACTATATTAACTACACCAATATGCAAATATATTTGCAATCTAAAATGAAGATTGTCCCCGCGAATTTCAACCAGGCTGGTTTTCATCATGTTTACATTTACTTTAAGTCCAATGTTTTTTACGAGTCGTCTTATCGACTCATATGCAAAAAGAAAATATAAAAACCTTCTTAATTTTCTCTCTTTATCTTACTTTATCTTACATTGGAAAGTGATATTTCGTAGCTGACCTCAACTTATTTGAGATCAAAGCGTAATTGTTGTAACTTCAACATCTAACGGAAGCAAGTTCATCATTCCCCTAAAAAAATTGCAACTCTATCAATATAACTCTGCTAGCTGAACAAAATTCGATGTCCTACAATGATTTAAAAATGTTATCACTTTTTACTGTCTAACACAAGAAACATGAATATACAAGCAAAACAGAGTCAATTGGCAAGGTTGTTTTATAATCAGTCTTCCACCATTTCTGTTTCCTCAGCCATTATGATCTCCACATCCCGCATATCTCGCTTCAAAACATTGCCAAGCCTAGCAATAGCCTCAGTTTGCTGTTGCAAAACCTGCCCAAATGGAAGATTTTCATTAGTCTACAGAACCACCGACGCCACCATTTGCAGTAGATGTAGGTGACCAGACATGCACTAAAAATCAGAAGAAACAACACCAGTGGAAATCAGATGGATGTGAGAGTAGAGTCTAAAACATTACAAATTTCAATGATGTTCAACTACGATATGTCTCAGCTCACTAAATTCATCCAACTACAGAAGCAGGGCAAATTCATGGTAGTAACTAAACTCTTCATTCTTTTTCTCTTCCTTTTCCCTCTTAACTAATTCGTTTTAAATCTTGTTCACTGATAGTCCCTTTGCAAAGCAGATACAATATCGAGTTTAACAAGTATCATGGCAGGAAAGTGATAGAGGCAAAGTGCACATATTGGGATATAAGCTTAGAGCAGACCTGACATTCTCAATATGGTTACAATGTGCTATTACACAACCACAACTTACAGATAGTCATGAGGAACATCATTTAGTTATTATAGAATTATAGCAGACAGAATGCTTTGCCCATACCTCCTGCATGTCGACATGTAGAGGCAAAGAACACATATCACACCTGTTATTTTGGATAAATTAAAGCAGATCTTACACTTGACAATATGGTTACCAGGTGCAATTGGACAACCACAACTTACAGAAGGCCATAAGGAATATCATTTAATTTATGGTGCCAACATAATGTATTGCTCATACCTCCTGCATGTCGGCAAGACTCTGTTCATGAATTTTAGTTGAACCGGGGAGATAAACAGAAGCACCTCCAAGGCCATTTTGAACACGGCATACAGTGAGCAGATTCTGAACCCTCCTAGAAAGCTCTGCTCCAGAACCTTTTAACTGTAAGTAGTGTCTGTTTCTCAGAAGTCTAGACAGCCAAAAAGCACTCAAGATGATTAAAAGACTAGGCTACTAACCTGTCTAGTGATGGCAGCCAACTTCTCTGCTAATTCAGCTTCTCCTTTCATCAAAGGCAATCGACAACCTTTACCTTCCAGTGCCTCTAGTATTCTCATTACCTGTAGTGCAGACGAGCAAGAACAACAGTATAATAAGCATAACTGCAGAACCTAATAATGCAAACAGGAGCCTTGCGTAATTATTTTAATGGAAGCGAAAATCAGGATGGTGGTGATCCTTGACCACCATTAAAACGACACATTTCACAGATAGTATGCTTAGCTAATTTGGTTTAAGCAAATGATAAATTACTAATCACTGCTAAAGAGAATGGTACGAGTTTTTACTAATAGAAAATTAAGATTATAAGAAAGGCCAAATAAGAATCGCACCCTTAAAAGGCGTCTTTGAAGACCTTGCTCTTTCTGTCTCATTCTTTCGATCCAGGGAAGGGTATCAGCTTGGAAATGCCTTTGCAGCTGCATTAATTGAAAGGGGAGCATAATGCATATACAATAGAAGACACTTATGGGACACCATGTGCAGGCACACAATAAGAGAGGAGAAAGGAGACAAACCGTTTTCACATTGTTCTGTGTCATTCGCAGCCTCTCAGCATCCGAAACTATGACTTCATCTTGCAGCTACACAAATTCAATTGAGAAACATCAATTACCAGGAACCACAACCCATCCCCACCCTGGAACCGAAAATTTAGAGGAAAAATCAAAATAAATGGAAGGCCACCATTAAAATGAGAAAGCATGATGCAAAGCCATCTCAAATGATTGAAGCGTCTCTCATATAGGGGCTGTCAAGAAAAGATGAGAACAAGAAAATCCTAATATTAACCTCGCCGGCAAAAAAGTAATTTAACTAATTAATTATAATTTAACTATATCTATAGACACCTATAAGACCGGCAATGTTATATGGTAGTGAATATTGGGCTGCTAAAGTCCAAGACATACACAAGATGAATGTTGTAGAGATGTGGATGCTAAGATGAATGTGCGATCATACAAGATTAAATAATTTTACCAATGCGGTCATACAAGATTAAATAATTTTACCAATGACCACATTCACCAGAAGGTGTAAGTAGTACGCATTAAGGATAAATGAGAGAAGGTCGGTTGAGATGGTTTGGCCATGTCTTGAGTTGACCTACAAATGCACTAGTGAGTTAAGGTGTTAAAAAGGGACATGGTAGACTTAAAATCACATGGAAGGAAGGTGTTTCAAAAGACCTACAAATCCTTGGATTCAATGCAGACTTAGCTAGAGATAGGGCACAATGGAAGAAAAATACCCATATAGGTGATACCTACTAGTTAAGAATATGTTTTAGAGTTGTTAGAGAATTTTTAATATTATTATTATCATTACTACTATTATTTATAAATATAAATATTTAATTTACTTTTCACTTTTACCTTATTTTGGCACGGTGATGTTATGAGTTGAGTCTAAAAAAAGAAGTGAGGATTTATACCGCTGACCCCAATTTGTTTAGGATTGAGGCTTAGCAGTTGGTGATGTCGTAATCAAGAGCTATAATAAATACAGGCATCAGGACCGAATGGTTTTTCTACGGGTTTTTACAAGCTTTGTTGGCCGACAATCAAAAATGTTTTAATGTGCTCTATTAACCATGCACATACTCTGGAGCATTTTGGGAGAAGCTTAAATTCCTCGTACATTGCCATTTGGAATGACGTTCTCGAAAAGTATCAACTAGGAAATGACAACACCTTTCTTTAGGTGATAGAGTTATTTTCATAAACAGTGTTCTTGAGCGCTTCCCACTACACCAAGTCTTTGTTTCTTTCCCCTGCTTCAGATTTGAAACGTATGTACTTATGTATAAATTGAGAAGGGAGTGGCAAGGAACAAGCAGTCCAAGGCTTTTTGCCTTGTGAAGTGGAATAATAATACGAGAGACAAGAAAAGTGGAGGAATTGGCATTAAAAACTTAAGGATCACGGTGTTAGTCTCTTGATGAAATGGCATTGGAGGTTTAACAAAGAGGACAATGCATCATGGAAGAGGATCTTAGCTGATAAAATACACTCTGATAGACTCCCTGGCGCATTAAAGCTTCAACTGCTCCTCATTTCAGAGTCTAGAGGCTTATACAAGCACACCGATATAGCTCTGAATCAAATGTTAGCCTCCTGGTGGGTTGTGATAGAGATATTACATTCTGGGAAGTTGCTTGGTTGGGACATACTCATCTTAGGGATCTTTTTCATGAAATGAACTTAAATGGAGAAGTGAAGATTCATATAACCAACCCCAATTTGTTTGGGACTGACGTGCAATTGTTGTTGTTGTTTCATAACATCTCCTCTATGCACAATGTTGTAGTTACTGATACCAATAAAAAAATGTTGTAGTTGCTGAACTCTTTCAGGTGTAGAATTGGAACCTTTTTCTAAGGAGAAACCTAAGTGACTGGGAAATCGAAAGAACATGCTCCCTTTTAAGTTCACTTAGCACTACTATTTCAAATCAGCATAAGGGGGGCTCTTTTAAATGGAAGGGCCACTCATGACTCAACTGGCAATTTTTTCTGCTAGGTCTTGTTACCATCACTAGCAATAAAAATCTCTGGCCTTGAAGGAAGATATGATATTAGAAGACTCCTTTGAAGGTCTCATGTCTTGCATGGCTCGTGGCCAAGGAAGCGTGTCGCAAATCTCCAGAAAAGAGGAATGCAACTCTGTAGCAGATGCCCTTTGCTAGAGAACCCTGGAGGTCTGTCACCTTTTATTGCACCGCAAGATCTCTTGCTATATATGGAGCATGTCTTCGCAATTTTTGGCATGACTTGAACAATGCTCCACTGTATTTTGGACTATTCGGATAGCTGGAGCAAAGTGGTAATAAAGAAGAAGGCATGGAAACTTTGGAACACTATACCTTTGGTCATTTGGTGGAAAATCTGGACAGAGAGAAAAAAAACGGAGAAATATACACAGCCTTAAGCACAGATGTATTTTTTGCTAATTTTTTTGTGCAACCTGGTAATTGTAAATGATGTAGATTCCATAATAGAAATGATCGTGGATTTGCACAATCTGTAACTTTTGATGCACTATCTTAGTATTGTTCATATTCTTATATAAAATAAAATATTCCTATTTGGTACGGTATAAAAGTATGTGGCATATGGTAATTGCACAAGGTGTAGGATGGGTACGAGGACATTTTTCGTAGACATTCTTGTGTATTAAGGTTGAAAATTGAAAAAAGCGAAATCAAATAAGAGTTGGGTATTTATAAAAGAAAATGACTTTTGCGGTGGAAGAAGCCATTTTCCCATTTTAGTTGAAATAAGTTTTCTTGAGGAAAACATTTTCCAGATTGAAATGAACACTAGAAATAATCTCCCTAAGGAAGATATTTTGGAAATCAGTTTCTGTCATACCAAACACACTCCTAAGTGATTAACTTGAAAGTACCTTGAGCCGATCGGAGAGATCCTTGAAGCCGTGAACAAGCTGAGGCCACAGGCGCTCACGATCAGTACTCTCCATGCCTTCAAGTTTTCCCATTGCCTCTGCCCACATAATCTAGCAATCCAAACTAATTCATCGCACTTACCAAATATTCCCAGCAAGAAACAAGGAAAGAAACAAGGATACCCATACTGAAATGAAAATTTTAACCATATTGAACTCACATCAGATACACCAGCAGGTTTCGACCTATATTGAGGTTCCGTCACACTGAACAAAAGATGCTGCAAAACCACCATAAATACACATAAATGACAAGAGTAAATATAACCATCTGTAGACTATACACACCAAAAGATGGAAACCTTCCAATCATGATTTAAAAAGACTGTAGCTTTTCTTTTTTCTTTTATCAGGTACAAAAGACTGTATATTTTAACAACTGACATATCAAAATAGCCAATTCTAAGTTCATATATATCTTCACAATGCTAGCGAACAGCTCCAATAAGATAGGTAAATGATTCAGTGACTACTTCACAAGTGACAATGTACTATTGTGCGATCTAACAATTTCATTTAATTCTGTCACCTCTCCAAGATAAGCTAGCCTAATAGGAAAAGAGAAAATCAAACCTTGAAAGCATACTTAGTGTTCCCGGCCTCCTCCTTGTATGCATCAACAATTGCCTGATACAAATATAACAAACAAACTGAGTTTAAGTTGCAGTAGTAACTCCGAGAATAAGCATTGAATAAAATGGAAAGCAACCTGCTACGAAAAGGAAAAAACATGCCATAAGAGAGGAGCATTGGTTCTACAAAGAAATCGACCCTTGGACAGACAGCCAGACTTAAGGACAGCTCCTTGGCGGTGACTCCCCTATCCTTTCAATTTATTGTTTCCCGTGTCTTCTTTATTGAATAAAAGATCCAGAGTTGCCTATTTTTTATGTCTTAATCAGGAGCTTCCAATAATATTTTTTTTCTTGTACCTGGTAGTAGTTTCCGCAAACATTAATGGTTTTAATCATGACAAGCTCTTTAGCATTAACCACTTAATGTTTGAAGCCATATAAGGCTTTCTTCAACTACTAAAAGCTTTTTACACAGATCAGCAATTACGTCAAGGGGAATCAAATAAACCCCAATCATTGGATATTTTGCACTATTTTATATACTAATAAAAAAGGACAACACAGTGCACGAGGCATGAGTCCAGAGAAGGGCCGCACTCCAAGGGCTGTGATATAGACGGCCTACCCGCATTAGTGGCTGAACACGGCTCAACTCAAACCCATGACCTTAGGTCACACTATTTTATATAACAGGCAAACTAAAATTAAACCACAAGTCTATATTATTGAGACACTTGTGTGACACAAGAAAGAAATGTATCTGTAAGAATGGACTCAAGGTTTGCATACTCGCCTATAATAGAAACTCTAAAAACAAACATGATTTGAGATTAAAAAAAGAAAGAAATTAGTACCTGTAAATCCCTATCAGCGAGAGAGAAAGGGAGAGGAGCAACAGGAGCCATCTGAGTAGTCAATTGAGCGTTATTAGCGAAATTAGGTTGTTGACCAAATGAACCAACGGGTGGTGTGGAAAAGCTGAAAGGGGACGCCGAACTCTGAGGTGTTTGAAATAAGGAAGTTTGTTGTTGTTGTTGTTGTTGTTGTTGTGGCTGTTGTGAGAATGGTGTTGAAAATAGTGAGGATCCAAAGCCAGTGCCGAAAGAGGAAGTTGACGGCGTGCCGAATGCTGGAGTTGAATTGGACGGAGTGCCGAATAATGCTGGGGAGGAAGAGGGAGTGCCGAAGGCGGAGGAGGAAGTCTGACCTCCGAACATCGTTGATGGAGTAGTCGACACCGTAACCCTAGCTCTTGCTTTAGCTTATGGAGTTGAGTGTAGTGCTACTGACTTTCCGCCATTTTCTTTTGGAATCGGCCTCTGTCCTTTACTCTCTTAAACTTCTTTTCAAATTGGGTGAAAATCATTTACCCTCCTTAAAAATCAAACTTACCTCAAATTTGAACAATAATTATTCTCCCCATTTATCCTATACAATATCTTTTTTGCCCTTTAATTTTTAATTTCCTCTTCAATTCAATACTTTTTTATTATATGATATTTTTTATGGTTTTAGCTATAACTTAAATTATATAATATCTATTATAAATTGTAATTAGAGTTCATTAAAATTATAATTAGAATAAGTAATTAGAGTCAATTAAAATTACCTTATCTTTATGATTGTTATTTAATGTAATGCATATTAAATATATATTTAACTATATTTTCTTAGCGACGGAGCTATAAATTCATATAAGAGGATTGAAAAATACCCAATTTTTTTAATTTCGGATTGAACTTGTGAGTTAAGATAACTTGGGGTGTTTTTCAATCCTATTATATGAAAAACTCGAATTGAGATTGTAATAAATATTTTCCGATAACAACACAACAGTAATAACAATAATAAATCGTTAAATAAAAACGAAAGTTTTTTATAACATAAATAACTGGAAATCCAAAATGCGGAAGTGGAATATTTCCTTTACCCAAGACTGGAGTCGCTATCTCACGAACCACTAAAAAGTATTACAAACAAGTCTGAATAGAAAATACATAATGTTTGTCTCGATACAATGAAAACAAACTAAAAATATGGAAAGGGACTTCGGCCTGCGAACGCCAGCTAGGCTACCTCGTAAGTCCCTGGACTGAAGTCAGCCTCCGATCAATATACTACTACTGTGGTCCAAAAGCTGCTCTAGTACCGTGATCTGTGCAAAAAGCACAGAAGTGTAGCATCAGCACAACCGATCCCATGTGCTGGTAAGTGCCTGGCCTAACTCCGGCGAAGTAATGACGAAGCTAGACACGACTACCAAATCAACCTGTGCAGTTCAATATGTATATATGCGATAAAAAGAAAGAATACCAAAATTAAACAGTTAAAAAGAGAGGGAAACATGCTATGGGGGAATACAATCCGGATACAAAGTCAACAACTTAAGAAAGGAACAGGGCAATAACAATATTTAACAAAAGCAAGAAAATCAACAGTTGCACGGCATCAACCTTCGTGTTTTTACTCTCAATCTCACCAAAAGCAATCAAATAAAATGCACGGCATCACCCTTCGTGTTTTTCCTCACATAACTCTCATTTCATGGCACGGAATGATCCTTCGCGCAAATATAATCAAATCAGAGCACGGAATGTCCCTTCGTGCATAAATAATCAAAACATGACACAGAATGACCCTTCGTGCAAATATAATCAAAACACGGCACGGAATGACCCTTCGTGCAAATATAATCAAACATGGCACGGAATGACCCTTCGTGCATTATCACTCTTCGTCACCCAAACAGCAGTCACAACCAAACGGGCGAGGGAATAAGCAAATAATAATAAATATCTCGGCTAGGGAAAACACAATTAAAACAGCTAAATCCCGGCAAGGGAGCAACAATAACAACTTTCACATCCCGGCAAGGGAGATAATCAATGTACTCAAACCATCCCGACAAGGGATTAATCATATCTCTTTCCATTTCTTTCATTTCTTACTCAATAGTATTTTTATCGTTCGAGCCAACGCTCCAAGTAATTCACAATTCATAACTAATCCTCATACTCTTCACATTATGTAGAATTCATCAACTAGTATGGAAGAGTCTCAAAAATATCAGAATAAGTACAAACAAGGACCCACGGTCATACGAGACACCAGTGTATAGATACTCGTCATCATACCTATACACTGTACTCTATCATTTAGCAATTAGCAGTTAATAACACTCTAATCCTATTCCCTCAAGCCAAAGTTAGATCAAACACTTACCTCGAATGCTCCAAACTCAACTCAAGCTGCTAGTATAGCTTTACCTTTCGAATTCACCACAAAACTGCTCGAATCTAGTCACAAATTACTTGAATGTATCAGCAAATGCTAATTGAATCAATTTGAATGTATAAAAATGAATTTCCCAAAGTTTTACTCAAAAATTCCCAAAATGCCCTCGGGCCCACGTGGTCAAAACCTGATGTTCGAACCAAAACCCAGTCACCCATTCCCCCAGGAGTTCATATCTATGATTTATTTTGAAATCGGACCTCAAATTGAGGTCCAAATTCCCAATTTTAAGAAAACCTAGGTTCTACCCAAAATTCCCATTTTCACCCATGGAAATCCTTGATTTTAAGATAAAAGCATGTTTAATGATATTAGAGATTGAAAAAATTAAGTAAAAGGTGACTTACAAATGATTTGGAAGAAGGTTTGTGCTTGAAAATCGTCTATGGTGTTTGTGCTTTGAAAGAATGAAGAAATGAGGTGAAAATTCGTCTAAGTATGAAAAATGCGGGCCTCAGTTATGGGAATTGCGAAACTGGGTTCGCAATTGCGAACCCCGACCCTGTCATGTTGGGAATTGCGAAGAATAGTTCGCATTTGCGAACAACGAGTCTCCGAGCAGACTTCGCATTTGCGAATGGGCGGCCCTCGAATTTGCGAACAAATTGTCGCATTTGCGACCCAAGTAGAGGTTTCCCCTTTTCGGATTTGCAATGGAGGATCCGCAATTGCAAGTCTCGCATTGCGAGAAATCTTTCGCAAATGCAAAAATACCAGACCTGACCTGCAATTTTTTTTTCAAAATTCAAAAATGTAACCCGCGGCCTATTCAAGTCTCACCCGAGCTTTCGGGGCTCCAAACCAAACATGTACACAACCTCAAAAATATTCTACAGACTTACTCGTGCGATCAGATCGCCAAAATAACATCAAAATCAATGAATTAAGCCTCAAAATCATCATTTTCATTTCAAACTTCTTAAACTTTCAAGTTTGGAACTTATAGTCCGAAACACGTCAAACGACGTCCGATTTCAACCAAATTTTACAGATAGTGCTTAAATCATACGAAAAAGGGTCTGATATATCCTTGTACTATGGTAAATTGTTTAAAATTGTCTCCCGTTATACTATTGGGCCATAAAAGCCCCTACCGTCCAACTATCCTAACAAATCTGCCCTTACTTTGACGGAAGTGCAACGTGGCCAGATTTAAAAAGAGGCAAGGATGGATGCCACGTGGCACTTCAGTCAAAGTAAGGGCAGATTTGTTAGGATAGTTGGACGGTAGGGACTTTTATGGCCCAATAGTATAATGGGGGACAATTTTAAACAATTTATCATAGTACAAGGATATATCAGACCCTTTTTCGTAAGTCATATATAAGACTTGTACCGGACGTCGGAACCAAAATACGAGCCCGATACCATAGTCTCTTAATCAATTTTTATTTCTAATTTCCTTAATTAATTTTAGAAAATAATTTCACAGAAAAATTCATTTCTCGGGCTTGGGACCTCGGAATTCGATTCCGGACACACGCCCAAGTCCCATATTTTCTACGGACCCTTCGGGACCGTCAAATCATGGGTCCGGGTCCGTTTACCCAAAATATTGACCGAAGTCAATATTATGCATATTAATATTAGCATTCACCATTTTTCACACAGAACTCATATATAAGCTTTCCGGCTATGCGCTCGGACTGCGCACACAAATTGAGGCAAGTAAAAATGAGGTTTTCAAGGCCTCGGAAATGCAGAATGAAAGAGAAAAACGGTGATGACCCTTTGGGTTGTCACAGTATTGTTCAAAGTTGAGGGGGGATTTTGATTTTTAATACAAAGTTAGGGAAGATAAATGATTTTCACCCTTTCAAATTCTTATGAAGGAAAGAAAATTTTGGTTTCAACTCTTTAGGAGTTTGGATTGGTTTTAAACGGGTCAAATCAGCTTTTAATTATTTTTAGCTTTTTTTAATATTTTGCAAAATTAAAAAGTGTTTAAAATAAATAAAAAACTGTTTAAAATCAGCTTAAAAGCTATTTGTAATGAACCCACTTTTTTAAGCCAATCCAAATAGACCTAAATAAGTTCGAGTAAATTCTATCTAATAAAGGTCACTCCATATTAAGACTCATCTCGAAACCGCTTGTTAAGTATGAAGAGTCAAAATATAAATAAGTAAGCATATAAAGAAATAAAGGGGAGTCAACACATAGTATATACGGAAAAAAAAATATTTAACCTGAATTTCCCGACGAAGGAGTGTCAATTACGTAAAAAAAAAATTTAACCTGAATTTCCCGACGAAGGAGTTTCAATTGACTCCCTTTGCCATTGAGTGGCCCGCCACTGTGAACAAATATTTATCACTCCATCATAATCCTTATTAATTGCTATGAATGAAACTAGTTTCTTAGCACGTGTATCCCAATTATTTAGTAATATAATATTTTACTCGATATATAGTAAAAAAATAATCTTATTTTAGTGACCTTATGTTGAACTCAAAATGATCTCTTTGAGTGAGCTAGATTTTTATGCGTTATGAAATATAAAAAAGTGGTAATTTACAATCAAATGATGGATGCCGAGATTTATACTTTAGAGCTATTGACTATAAAAATGGATTTCCAACGGACTATTTCGGCCAACTCTATATGTCGTTAAAGAAACTTATGGAATTCAATATTGTTTAAAGGATAGTTGAAGGAAAAAGAAAATCCACTAATAGTGAGGGTGAAAGAAGTAGGGTTGTTTCTCAATGTCTGTTAGTTTTCTAACAGAAGTGGGTGTTTTCTGTTACTTGGACTAAATGCGCTCATGTTTTATTAACTTAAAGGACAAATGTTGCTCAGAGCTATATTTAAACGACAGAGTTAAACTTACCCTCGGGATAATTTTGGCTAAAAACTCTAAAGAGCTCAACAAGAACAAGTTTGAATGCATTGTGAAAGAACTCAATAAGAATAATATCAGCATTGATGATAAGTAAAACAAGTACGGAGAATCACAGTATGTAATCACTTGGACTGGAGAAACAATTAAAAGCATCTAAAATCCAGTTTTGAAAACTATAACCAATGAAGTCTGTCAAATACCTAAAATATCAAAGGAAAAAAAAGGGTCAAGTGTTCAAAGATAAAATGGACCTTGCTGCCACAATGCTAATAGTTCAGACCTAACAGAAACCAGAGACCTAATAGAAACCAGCAACTGAGGCCTTTCCTAATTTGATTAAGATAAAATTGAAGTGCAAACATCAATGCCTCCCAGCCTCCCCTACAACCTTAAGCATGAAAAAGTACAAAAAGCTAAGAATAGATAAATGGACACCTTAAACTCTTCCATGTAAAATTTTTAAGGCCGAGACTAACTTATGTTGTACAACAGAAATGCTAAAAGAGTCAGGGAAAAAGAATCCATGGAAACATAACAAAAACCATTGGTTATCTGTCGGATTACTTCCTCGATTTCTTCCTTGATTTGGATGAAGCCTTTGATTGCTCAGTGCCTGCACTCTGAGAGGCTCCTTTTGGATTAGCTGGCTGGTTTGATTTCGTATCACTAGTGCTTGCTGCCTCTTTAGCCACTGCACCCTGAGAACCTCTAATTTGAGCTGCTCTCTTGTCCTTTCTCTTTGGTCTGTAACTAGACCTCTCCCTCTTGGGAAGCCACCTTTCTGGATCAGGTGGAGGTCCTGGATTGGCCGGGTCAAAGCCCTTTGGATATTTTGGCTTTCTTTTCCTCTTTTTCTTCGCCTTATCCTTGTTCTTTGCTTCATATATTTCAGTGGCAGCAGCAGTTGGACCTTTCTCGGCATGCTTGGCACCAGAAGTTTTCTCCAAACTGTCCACATCTATTGCTTTCAAACCAGGTAGTGGTTTTAGCTTCTTTTCGTAAGCTTCTGCTTTCTCAACGTCTCCATGGGCAGCAGTCTGGATCAATCCAACTAAAGCTTCAATACTTCCACGGCTTTTTACTAGCTCCTCGTACAGCCGTGCTGCATCCTCCTTCCTTCCATGCCTAAGCTTGAAAGCAGCAGCCTCCTGCATGATGATATTGAGCTTATTGTCTTCAGTCATTGCATTTGACCACCATCTGATTGCGGAATCAAACACAGCATCGGCACCATCGATATCTCCCGCTCGTTCCTTGAGAGAAACAAGGGTGGCAACAGTTGCAGGTTTGTGTTGAATGTCGGGTATTTTTGCCAAGGAATCGGCTGCAATCTGGGGGTGGCCAGCAGCTGCAGCTACCTGAGCCCTTGCAAGCAGGATAATATTGGACTTGTCAGGAAACTTATCTGCATACTGTCCAAGTATTTCTTCAGCTTTAGCAGCCTTGTTCTCTCTCACATGTACAGCAGCTTGAAGGAGTACAGGCATCAAGCTACCCGGGAATATCCCAGGTAGAGCACCAACGAGTTCTCTAGCCTGTAACGATCAAATGGCAAAAATAAACATCTAAAAAAGAATGTGAGGATAAACAGTAGCAGTTGGGTGTCTACTCCTTGTTTATTAATGCATCAAATGATAAAAGGAGAACTATCATGAACAGATGCAACATCTCAGAATATACCTGATCCATCTTATTAGAATGAAGTAGCAGCAGCACCCTATTGGCGTATATTGCTTCCCTTTGCTTCTGCGAGAGCTTCAAGTCCAGTCCCCGAGCAAGCTGGAACTTCTCTGGTCCATCACTTTTCTCAATTAGCTTATCAAGTTTCCTTAGGCCATCAGAGACGTCTTTAGGACCCTTTAAAGCAATGAGATTATTTACTGCCACCGCAAGTGAAGAATCGTCAGCCAAATTTCTTTTGACAAGATCAGTATAAGCTGCAACAGCCTCTTGGGTGTTCCCTAGAATCTGGAGAAAAAAAAGAAATTTGCATAATTGCAACTTATCAAAGGAAAAGAAGACTAGTCAAACTCATGTTAAATAATTACCTGTTGTACATATGCAATTTGAACAGCTATAGGTGCCAATTCAATTTCAACATCATCATCAGCAAAATTCTCTTCCATTAGTGTTTCCTGACCAATTCTGTATTTTCAATGTCCAAAATAAGATATTCATCTTATAGTTATATTTTCATTTCATTCATGCAGAAATTAAGTTTCACAGAGACTGGCAAAGAAGTGCAATGTTTTACCACATTTGATTTCAGACCTTTTTTTTTTTGAGAAGGTAACATATTTGTATATTGAGAACACACTACACAAAGGGTGTGTAGTCCCCCATATTTACAAGAACCAAAACAAACTCCTAGTCCTTAGTCTTCTTATAAGGATTCTAATACATCAAAAATAGATTCAGGTTCTTCCAAGACTTCTTGTTTACACCAAAAAAATAGATCAGGACAAGACATTTCATTTTCAATTTTTGGATGCTACTAGCCTTGTCCTCAAAACATCTTAGATTTCTTTCTCAACCAACAACTTCTGTTCCAACAATTGAAGCAAACCTTAAAATAGACAAGACAAAATTTCATTCTACGACTATTCCACTGAATAGAGCAGAACGCAGTTTGTCGGGCCTGGAACCAAAATATTGTAAATTTTGACTCAAGAGACAAAAATAGGTGAAAAAAATTGTTGAGGACCATATTATGAACAACGCATCTACAACATGTGCTATACCTTAAAGGCCAGTTACCTCGTTATACGCATGTAATATATGCGCTATACTCGGTATTTGCAACCATAATAATTGACTGCATAGCAGTGTTTTTTAGAGCACCAAGCGCAAAAAAGCGATAGGGGTTCGCCTCGCTTCAAAAGCGAAGCGCACGCTTCATTGAAGTGAAGCGCAATTGTGAAAATACAAATAATATATATAATAATTAATTTATAAACTGAAATACACATTAAAATAATCAAATAAACTAAAATATAACGTGCGTATATATATATATATATATATATAAATAAAATAATTAATTTTCTAAATTGAAATAAACTGAAAATATAACATATATAAAATAATTAATTTTATAAACTGAAATACACATTAAAAAATCAAATAAACTGAAAGATATAACACATATATATAATAAGTAATTTTATAAACTAAAATACATATTAAAATTAAGAAGAGTAAAATGGAGGGAAAAAAGAAAACCAACGCCTGCCCTAGCTGTGCAGACAACGTTGGAGGAGAAAAAGTGAAAAAGAGAAGAGAAGAAGAAGGAAAAAAGAAGGAAAAAGAAAGAAAAAAGAGCAGAATCTGGACGGGAGCAAGAAGAAGAAAGAAAGAAGAAAGAAAAAAATGAGAAGAAGAAACTTACCTGGAAACCCTAGTTTTGTCGATGAAGAAGAGAGAAGAGGTCTCTGTTTTGTCAAGCAATTACAGAAGCGAGGTTAGGGGTCTGTTTTGTATAATTTACAAACAGACCCAATCTTTTTTTTTAAAAAGGGCCCCGCTGCGATTTTTTAACAGAAGCGATCGCTTCACTCGCTTCACTCGCTTCGTCGCCTCTTCGCTTTTTTCACTGAAGCATGCGCTTCACACGATCGCGTTGCCTCAGGCAGTAAAAAGCGATGCCCTGTCGCTTCGCGCTTAAAGCGACAAAGTGATCGCTTTTCCAAACACTGCTGCATAGCGCATCAATTATATGCGCTATGCATACTCCTCCCAATCCTCAGGTATGTTCTTTATTTCAAAAAAATCACATAAAACATGATCTATGAGTTATCTTTTCAGTATAATTAATTTAACTTGGAAATTAACCGATGTAACTCTGTGATATGTATATTCTTGGGGGTTTGGTCGATTTTAGCTTCGATTAGCTTATCTGCGGAATTCATTTTATCTTTTTTGTCTTTTAGCTTTATGATTAAAAGCTTCTTTATATTCTTGATCTGATTGTTCATGTAATTTTTATAATTCTTTTATATTATCTATCATACGTTCTAAGTGATCTTTGTAATTTTCTCTTTGTCTCTTTATGTATATGTCCATATTTTGTTTGAGTATATATTCCATGATTTGTATCGAATCTAGTGTATCTTTCCAGTCTTTTAGTTTTTCTAGGTTCATATTTAATCTAAATTTTTAACTTTATTCTGGGGGTTTGTTTGTGGTTTTTTCATAGTTTTTATTTTAGATTAAAGGCTTTATCATTATATTCTTTTGCTAGGGGTTTTAATCTTAATATTTCTTGGACATCGTTTAGTATATATATTAGATATTCTGTATCTTTAGATTAAAGGCTTTATCATTATATTCTTTTGCTAGGGGTTTTAATCTTAATATTTCTTGGACATCGTTTAGTATATATATTAGATATTCTGTATCTTTAGATTAAAGGCTTTATCATTATATTCTTTTGCTAGGGGTTTTAATCTTAATATTTCTTGGACATCGTTTAGTATATATATTAGATATTCTGTATCTTTAGATTAAAGGCTTTATCATTATATTCTTTTGCTAGGGGTTTTAATCTTAATATTTCTTGGACATCGTTTAGTATATATATTAGATATTCTGTATCTTGGGTTCTTAGGTACATATCTACGTTATTTTTCATGAGTTGTTCTAATAGGTGTATAGATTCTTCAGTCTGTAACCAATCATTTAGGTATTTGTAATTTATCATTAATCTGAGTAGTCCATTTCTAAATCGTATATATCCACACCTTCTATGTCTGAATCTAGTTCATGAAGATATTCATGTAAATCTATTTCTGACCATTCTTGGTTTAATAAGTCTTTTAAGCTATCTTCTTCCTAGGTAAGTATTTTTTCCCATATTATCATTCTTACATCTGATACTTTTAGGTCTCTAAGTGCATATAAAACAAGTATTTTATAATTATCTATCATTTCATCAAACATATAAGTAGTCATTTTATGTTCATATGATGCTTTTTTTTCAAATTATTCCCTTCAATCATTTATATGAACAAATATAATTATATCAGATCACTATATATTAGACTATTCTTGAATAAAAATAGTGCTGTCACTATTAGTACTTTTCTTCCTTAACTTACTCCCTTTTTCGCGGCCACCTTTGCCTTTTTCAGTTTCACCTTACTTCCGATTTCCTATCTTAGAAGATTTTCCGCAATGTTAATAAACTTTGCAGTATATTTATTCTTCGAATAATTCTATTATGTAATAACTGTTATAAACTTATTCTATTATATTATGATTGTTAGGAATTTATGAATTAGCTATACATATTCATGAATGAGCGTACCTGTTTTTGAAGATTTGAAACTTCTGGTAGATCTTGATCCATAGTCGTTGTATGAAAGTTATATCTTATTGAGAGAAATTTTTTGTTTTACAGAAGGGGTTTGCTTTCCGTCTAGAAAGTCTTACCTTCCTTGTCTGAGGCCTATCTATTTATAATCTAAAAGAGTAAAGAAAACGCGTAAACTATTCTAATAATTACATGGTCCTACCTACTTTAATAATTCACATCTGGTCCTACTACTTTAATAACTCACATCCGGTCATACTACTTTAAAAATTTACATTTGGTCCTACTACTTTAATAATTCACATCAGCTTTCTGTCATTTTTTGTCCTCATCTTTGCTTCTTCCGTGTATCTCATTCTAGTTGAACTTCTGGGATTACATTATCTTCTCCATGACATCTTGAACATAGGTGGTCCGGATATTATTGTCCAATCATCTTACAATATCTTGTTAATAATTCTTCTGAGATAAATCCCTTCTTAAGTGCTCTGGTTGTAGGTTGTCTTTCTGGGTTGAGTAATGACATTATCCATTTCTGGACTTCTTCCATATCTGACTGGCGTAGTTCCTATGAACTTGAATATATCAATAACTGGTCTCTTGAATAATAACTCCATATGGCATTCCCATTTAAATAATTATTTGCTAGCTTGTTAATATTCCAATAATCCTTTTATTTGCGTAAAAACTGGGTATTTCTGCCTTGGGTATCTCTTGTTGTGGTCCAATATCTTCTGGTTAATCCTATTTTGATGACCTGTATAACTGGTTTTATTTCATCATATAATATCTCTGCTGGTGCATTATAAAATTCGATAAAGAATAAGTTTCCTTTTGTTATTCTTTTGTAGTTCATGAATGCTCTGTGTAGTTCTGGTATAGTTTTTAGTTCTTATCCGTCATATGTATATATCGTGCTTAGTAGTCTACAGCTGTAACATGTTTTGACTAGGTTAGCATTAGTTTTTGGTTGTGCGATTAGCTTGTTGTATCCTTGCAGTTTTTGGGTAATATAATCTTGGGTTGGTTCTTTTGTTGTTGTGGATCTGGGCTTGAGGTTTAGATATGTTTGTATTTTGTGGATGTTCTCTATATATGCTCTGGTTATGTGGTTATAGGATTTCTTCTCTTAGTTCAGGCTCTCTAGGGATGTTCTCTATATATGCTCTGGTTATGTGGTTATAGGATTTCTTCTCTTAGTTCAGGCTCTCTAGATATGTTGTTATTTGTGGGGGTATGAATAATGGGCCTTTTGGTATTTTGGGTGTAAGTGGTCTATCAAATATTTTGTTCATGTTTATATTTGGATATCTTATTCCACTAACTCATTTGCTTGTTCCTGCAGCTGTATTTAAACAAACGCTATGGGTTTTTTGGAGTTTTCCAACATCTCCTTGTAGCTCTGGAATTTTTGTGTCTTCCGATCGGCATAGCTCTGCATGTTTATAGTCATGTGACTGACTTATATCTTTATTCTTTTGCGGTTTTTGTAATATCTTTCTTCAAACCGAATTGTGGTGCTATTTTATCTTTACAGCGTGCTAAGTTTTTTATCAGTGTTTTTTCCATTTTTAGATCTTCTTTATATTTTTCACATAGTTTCATGTACCATTTTTGTAAAATTTTTATTCTTGCTCCTAAAGTATTTGTTGTACTCGTTTCTTCCCAATTTTTTATTATTTTTGAACAAGTAAAACCCTATAATATGGAACATACACACCTAACGATTACATATAATACAAAGAAAATTAGAATAAAAAGAACTTTTATATGAAAATATATGTACTCATGAAAGTTATAGTAGAAGGATACTATAATAGATATGAGTTTCTTAGATTCTTCTTCTAACTTTAGGTGATAAAATCCTGATTTACAATCAAATTTACTGAAATAGTTATATCCTTGTATTTGTCTTATTTTTAATATTTTATTTAGTATTGGATAATTATATGTTATAGTTTTTGCATTTAAATCCCTATAATCAATGACCATCCTACTTTTTCTTCTTTTTTGTTCACTATGTTTATTTACTATAAATGCTGGGCTGGTATGTTTACTATTACTTTCCTGGATATATCCTTTTTCTAATAATTCACCTATATGCATTTTAAATTCTTTTAAATCATCATGGCTGTATCTTAAAGGTTTCTGAGTTATTATACTTTCTTCGTTTATTAAATCCATTTTTACTTTTGTTTTGTATTTTTCCCATCGTTTTAATGGGTCTTCGTTGCATAATTGCTTTATTCTTTCTTCTATCAGTCCTAATTTATCTATTGAAAAGATAATTAGTTCTATATTGTTATTTTCTGTACTATTTTCTAGTTTTTGAGTAATTTTTTCACTTCCTTTTATCCAATCTGTTTTCTTTCTTATCTTATTTTTTACTCTTTTTGCTCTTAACTTCTGTTTACAAGGGGTTGTAAACCACCAATGTGTTTTGGTTATTACATGTGGGTATAGGTTATCTAAAACATGTTACAGCTATGGACTACTAAGCGCGATATATACATATGACGGAGAAGAACTAGAAACTATACCAGAACATAGAGCATTCAAGAACTACAAAAGAATAACAAAAGGAAACTTATTCTTTATCAAATTTTATACTGCACCAGCAGAGATATTATATGATGAAATAAAATCAGTTATACAGGTCATCAAAATAGGATTAACCAGAGATATGATCATACCAGAAGATATTGGACCACAACAAGAGAAACCCAAGGCAGAAATACCCAGTTTTTATGCAAATAAAAGGATTATTGGAATATTAACAATTATTAACGAGCTAGCAAATAATTATTTAAATGGGAATGCCATATGGAGTTATTATTCAAGAGACCAGTTATTGATATATTCAAATTCAAAGGAACTACGCCAGCCAGATATGGAAGAAGTCCAGAAATGGATAATGTCATTACTTAACCCAGAAAGACAACCTACAACCAGAGCACTTAAGAAGGAATTTATCTCAGAAGAATTATTAACAAGATATTGTAAGATGATTGGACAAAATTATCCAGACCACCTATGCTCAAGATGTCATGAAGAAGATAATGTAATCCCAGAAGTTCAACTAGAATGAGATACACGGAAGAAGCAAAGATGAGGACAAAAAACGACAGAAAGCTAAAGAAGTGAATTATTGAAGTAGTAGGACCGGATGTAAATTATTAAAGTAGTAGGACCGGATGTGAATTATTAAAGTAGTAGGACCAGATGTGAATAAAGTAGGTAGGACCATGTAATTATTAGAATAGTTTACGCGTTTTCTTTACTTTTTTAGATTATAAATAGATAGGCCTCAGACAAGGAAGGTAAGACTTTCTAGACGGAAAGCAAACCCCTTCTGTAAAACAAAAAATTTCTCTCAATAAGATATAACTTTCATACAACAACTATTGATCAAGATCTACCAGAAGTTTCAAATCTACAAAAACAGGTACGCTCATTCATGAATATATATAGCTAATTCATAAATTCCTGACAATCATAATATGATAGAATAAGTTTATAACAGTTATTACATAATAGAATTATTCGAAGAATAAATATGCTGCAAAGTTTATTAACATTGCGGAAAAGAGGAAAAGTCTTTTAGTTTTTCTGGGTTCATATTTAATCTAAATTTTTAACTTTATTCTGGGGGTTTGTTTGTGGTTTTTTCATAGTTTTTATGTTAGATTAAAGGCTTTAGCATTATATTCTTTTGCTAGAGGTTTTAATCTTAGAAGTACCAAGAAGTACCGTGTTAATAGTGACAGAGCACTATTTTTATTCAAGAATAGTCTAATATGTAGTGATCTGATATAATCATATTTGTTCATATAAATGATTGAAGGGAATAATTTGAAAAAAAAGCATCATATGAACATAAAATGACTACTTATATATTTGATGAAATGATACATAATTATAAAATACTTGTTTTATATGCACTTAGAGACCTAAAAGTATCAGATGTAAGAATGATAATATGGGAAATATATTTGTGATATATTCATGTATTTTTGACTTATTTTACTCTCTGACAAAATCTGTATTAGGAATTAGTACAAATATTTAAGTGTAAATTGATTGAGGTAGGTATGTAGTTTTCAATGCCATAGTTTGCTTTATCCTCTAGGGAACATACTTGTCGATAATATAAAAAGTTAGGCTAATACTCTTTTTTTTTTTTTTTGAGATGGTAACATATTGTATATTATAATAAAATCAGTACATAGGTCGTAGTGAAACCATATTTACAAGTGAATAGCCAAAAGGAAAAAAACTTGGTCCTCAAGCCTAACAAGATTCTACGACATCTAGGATTAAAACTGAATCTTCTGTGTAGATTTGTTATACACCAAAAGCAAAAAAGCAAAACACAATTAAGCTTGATCTTCTGCACAAAGTTTCTTCTATCCTCGAAACATCCGAAATTCCTTTCTTTCCATATCGTCCACGAAATACATGTTGGGACTATTCTCTATCTATCTTTGTCTCTCGCTCCAGTTCCAGCTTCATCCGAACTAAATAGAACTTTAGTAATCTTACAAGGCATTGTCCAAGCTATGCCCCTGAGGTTAATAAAGATCTTCCATAGCTGGTCAGTTATCTTACAATGTAAAAATAGATGGCTAACATCTTCTCCACAAAAGTGACATTTCGAGCACAATTGAATCCATCTCTTTATAAGATTGCCTTGCGTCGGCACTGCCTCCTTTGCTAGTAACCAAGAAACACACGCTGCCTTATAGAGAATCTTGGTTTTCCATATATGCTTCCAAGGCCAGTTGTTAATCTGCATGTCAGCTTGATTCAGGATCTTGTATGTTGCGTTCACCTAATAAGTGCCACTGTTATGTCCCTGCCACCTTATTGTGTCCACCCCACTCTGTAAACAAATGAATCTTTCCAGATATTTGTAGAAGTGAGTCATTCTGGCCACCTCCCAATCATCCAAGCTTCTTCTGAAAACAAGTGTCCATCCTTGAGGGGAACACATTTCAACCACTGTGTTCTGTTGATGTTGTGCCAGAACCAGTGTTTTGGATAGCGTGCGGCAACAAATAGCGACGAGTGCCCGCTTCACTGAGGCGAGAGGCGCACAGCGAAGCACTCGCCTTTTTTTGTGAAGCGACAATTTATTAAAAAATATATATATATTATATATATAAATAAAAACTCAATAACAATAATATATTAATAAATATATCAATTCACAATGTGCAATTAATTCTACTCTATAACTGAAAAAGGAGGAAATTTCAGGTTTGAAGTTTTGAAGAAGTTCTCTGCCTCTGCCTCTGCAAAAACAAGGTGCAGTACTGCTGCTCAATAAAA
>MU686264.1:290734-307570 GCA_026770625.1 Nicotiana glauca | reverse complement strand
CAAACGACGTCCGATTGACCTGAATATTTGCAGACATATCCAAAATCACCTAACGAAGCTACTGCAACTCTCGGAGTTCCATTCCGACCCCCGGATCAAAATCTCACCTATCAAACAGAATTTGCCAAAACTCCAACTTCGCCAATTCAAGCCTATTTCTACACCGGACCTCCAAATTCAATTCCAATCGCTCTCCTAAGTCACAAATCATCTCCCGAAGCTAACCAAACCACCGGAAATCACTTCCGAGCCCTCTAACTCACAAGTCAACTTCCGGTTGATTTTTCCAAAACAAGTTCCTTCTAAGAGGCTATGTGCCTTATTTTTGACCAAAACCAATTCAAATACACCCGATCGACTCTAATACTGATATTGAAACATGAAGCAACACAATAAGGGGAAAACGGGGCGGTAACTCACGTGACGACGGGTCGGGTCGTCACAGACAGTTACTAGGTGTATTTCTCCTTGGTCAACCCAAAACCTAGAGGCGAGAGTTAGACTTATAAGCAGATCGTTGGACTAGCACAAGTGTAGATAATCCATTATCGGAAAGAGATCATTCAATTTCAGTAATTGCGACGTGCTATCAACCCTTAATGAACTTGAAGTGATATGAGAACATAATGAGATAGTATAGGATAATCACGGAGGGTTTGCAGATGTTCATAATGAGTTCTTCATGGATTTTGACTTGAGAACTACCCATATGCTAATGAAACACAGAAGAACATGAGAAACAGACGTTGTACTATAATAACTCCCAAAGGTGTGCTTGGTATTGACGGAGAGCCTAGTAAGGGTCCTTACGAGAAAGGAAGTGTTACAATGACTCATAGAAGGATATGTTCTCTCATGGTTATCAAACAAGTGTGGGGAAATTGGCATAATGGATTCACTAACTAAAGAACACCATGAACACATGTTATGGAGGTATAAAGAGAAAGTAAACATTTGTTATGAGCTGGACATGCTTCTGCTATATTAACTCCAATTGCAATATACGACCAAGTCACGAGCAACCAAAATACTAGGACAAAATGAGCTACTTAATACGGGATATCCCAAGTGGACAAGAAAGTTATGGCAACACAATATTTTCCTATGACGGGGATGTGAGGATCCCAATTTTCAGAGAGACTTTATGCACACAGTGACCATTTTGATTTACATGCACTCCTATGATAGGTGTTAAGGTATGCCTTTATGTTAATAGGCAGTGAGAAGCTTTCATGATGATATTCGCAAGAGAGTAGATTGAATGTTCAAACCATATAAGCCATATACACAACTGAGTAAAAGAGTGACTCGAGAAGGATCGCAACGTTGGGATGCTTTGCATGGAACTTGACACCACATAGGTAAATTTTACAATGGTGCATGTATAGGCACGAGCGAGTAGATTTTGTCCAATTAATAAAAAGATTCTGCATGAAATTCATCGGATATACTCCCTTAGCGAGAATTTAGGAAAAGCAAGTGGGAAGTATCAACCCTAGAGTTATAACTCAATTCAAGGACATAATTATAGAACTTAGTTTCACAAGAATGCAACTAAAAGAATTCATAATAAAGTGGATTCACGAATAGTGCGTCTAGTTCAAAGAGTCGATACACGCAATGTTTTGCTATTCAACACCTTGTTAAGACCATGTTTATGAGAACTCTTCAACATGGATGTACATACACAATGAGTAGAAATTTTCATTTGAATCCCTTAATGACTTTAGGTTGGTTGGGAAATATCTTAATCAATACTCCTCGACTCAACATCCCTAACGTACGTAGTAACATACTGATATACTACACGATCTGATGGTGTAGAGACATCAATAGGGACAAGGACACTCCCCTCTTAGCGATATGTTTGACCAATCTATCCATAGCTCAATACATTCTCCTAACAAGTCCTTGGGCAATCCATTCGGACTCAGTGGTGGGATCAATCCCTCCTTACATGCTTCAAATTCGCGGATTATGGTATCAAGGTTACCAATCTTGAGAATAAGACTTAGCGAGGGAATCAGCTCCCTAACTTGAGCTCTATCACACGATTGGAGTATCAAAGAAGGGTGAAATTCCTAAATGTCTGAATAGCCTCCAACTTATAGATGTGGTCGACAACACGTTAGATTTAACAACCAAACATTTGGTTCTTCTTGCGGCTGCCCTTCTCTGTATTGCAGCTGCTAGCTTCTGATTTTCCAGTCGTTGGTCTCTCCTTTTTTTTTTTTTGTGTAGAAAAATGGCTTTATAAAGTGTGTGGGGTGAGGTGTTATGTGGGGAAGTAGTTTTGGGGGAAGGTTTTATGTGGGAGAAAATTTTTGGGGGAAGTGTTTTTGTTGGGAAATAATTTTGGGGGGAGGTCTCATATGGGGAGAAGTGTTTTGGGGGGAAATATTTTTTGGGAAGGTTCTTTCAATTTTTATTCCTAATTTCTTTTTATCTTCTTTTTTATTAAAAATCCTAGAATTAAAAACCGAAATTATCTAAAATTATACTAATTATGAAAATTATAAAAGCTACTTATTCCTAAATTAGAAGATAAAAATCAACAAAAAAAAAGGTGTAAAAATAAAATATTTTTTGTGAATTTTAATTTTTATGAAAACCAAATGACTTCCGATAAAACCTAAATGCTATGCAAGATATTTTTTTGGTATTTATTATTTTGATTTTAACATATGAAAATGCATGAAATGTAACTAAATAAAGGAAAATTCCTAAAAAATTAATAAAAATTATTTTGATCTATTTTTAGGAGTTATCTTCATTTTTAGGGCAAAAATCACGTGCTTACAGCACATTCATATGTCAAAGTCTTTCTCTCATTCAAGTCTTATAGCATCTCCCAATGTGGTTCGCAATAGCCAGTTGTGTAGAAATGTGTTGTAGTGCTTCATTATGAAGTAGAGTTGATAAACATAATTGGATTATTTTGAATTCTAGAGCTATACATCACGTGACTTCATATAGAGATCTTCTTTCGAAAATGTAGCTTCTCGTAATCGCTTTATATTACCACCATTCCTAATGGATACAATATAAAGGTTACTTCCTTAAGGCTCTTTCACTTTCTTTTCTTTTGTCTTGCATGGTGTGTTGTTTACCCATAATCTTCAATGCGATATTATCTCAATGTCTTGACTAGTCACCCAACAATACGATCCAATTAAATTCACCTCATTTTTATACTCTACAAGTACCTTTTTTCTAAAAGGACATTGAAAGTGGGTAAATCCCCCTTTACTATGGACTTCTAATATCTTCAACTTAGTTTAAGATTGTTGGTTCCAATTGGTGCTCATTAGTTTTTGTACACTACTATCTATTTCATCTGATAACTCTCATTATAAAATTCATTTACGTTTCATGGCATCAAAGAGGAAGTCTTGTAGCATTAAGGAAGGGAACATATTCCTTTTGTTAAAGCAAATAAATATTGCTGGTATTCTTTGTAGATGTTCTTCTAACAACCATTTACCTGCTCTGCTTATCCATGTGACTAGATAACCTAGGTTACTTCTCCTCGATAAATGCATTAAGACGTCTCATTCTTTCGAACTTATCCATGTGAGCACTTTGAGGTCTTGTTTTATACCAACTCATAATGGTTTTAAGTACGTTCTCGTCATTGTTAATGATTTTCTAGGACCACGAGGGCATATCTATTGGGTTTCAAAAATTAATGATTTTTCCTTAAGGCTCAAGATTTAATTGACGTGATTTCAAAACAAAGTGTATGTCCTTTTCAAAGGTCTTAAATGGGTCGGATTGAATGGGTTACGTGGACTCCTTCACACTCTACTTCTAGAATAATTAACTATATCATTTTTATGTGAAGGGAGTTTTTATACCCTTGGTATTACACCTTCTTGGGTGGATAGGAGTGTCATTTGTCTTTTTCCACGGAGCATCATATTAACCCTTGGAACTCCTATAACCAATACATGATTTCACCCCTATGCTAGGATGTCCTAGATATGTGGTTTCGCTCGTAAAAGGTTGAGATTAGATGCCTTTAGATTTTTGCACATATCATGAGCATATTGATTTGAAAGACAAGTGTCTGTATCTTTTGTTCTCATATATGATCAACTACCAGGAATGGTTAAGCTGTCTGAAATGTGATAATCTCATAATTGCTCAACTTCTTCTCATCCTCATGGGCTTACGGCATAGATTCCTTGTGTCAGCTATCACATTGTAGTACTTGAGATAGATTCATATAAGAGTTGGGGAGGTTAAAATGGTACGGTATGAGTGTTACAGAAATAAAAGAGAATGCCACTAGGAAGATACTTAAAATGTTAGTTCAGAAGCAACCCTACCAGTACAAGGGCGTGGAGTTAAGTAACTACAGATAATTATAGGTGAGGAATAACGTCAAAAAAATTCCATCGGGTATACGATGCAATAAGATTGCAGCTTTACAATGGTCTTCCTAAAGTACTACAATGAAAGACTAGCTAAGGAAATAAGGAAGAAGGCTTCAATCTAAGCACAACGACCTAAAGAGGAAATGGTTTTGTGACAACAGTCTTACAACAACATTGTATGCACTCCTTAAGAAAGTGGCAGAACGACCAGAAGAAGTAATAGCTTGCGTTTAAAGAAAGCTGAGAAAGAACAAAAAGAATTATTTGATAAATGATACAAAGTTAGCTCCACTTAAGAGTTCATAGTATTATCCACACAACATATATGTTGACAATCACACAGCCGTAGAAAACCCCGGTATAAGTTAAAAGAAAGAATTGAGCCCAGGGCATAAACTAGGGATTAAATTGTTAGAAGATTGTATCCTGGATGTTCCATAGCATCCATAAAGGGCTAAAGTAATAACTAATACCATGAGCCACAGATCGGAAGGTAGATTAAGCCTACATAAAGGTTGATCAGAGGAAAGAGGAGCCTAAAGAGATACATCAACTAAGTGAATCAGGAGTTTGATTATTGGACCTAGAAAATTTATATAAATTGTGATTGAGAATATTGTAGAATCACTCTTAATATCATAGGTATAAGAGAGATAGTACAACAACCATATTCTATAATACTCTATGATAAATCCAGTTAGAAGGGTACCGGCCTTATAAGAAGTCAGCATGAAGCTCCCACTAGATTGTGTATGCATATACACCAGAGGTGCTGGTATTATAATAGAGCTTCAAGTTGTGGATATAAATTACATCTATGTGGAAAGGAGGTCATGAAGAAGATAGAAGATATGATATGAGATTTTAAGTCAAAGGTAAACAATGTACGAAATACTAAAACACAGAAGTTTGTGAATAGTTCATACTTTGGATAGAAGGCTTAAAGCGCGGGGATTCAATATCCAGGAATGATATCGGCATCTTTAGTGGCATATCTTGCAGCCTATGGTTTCTAGTTATCGAGAGATCTAGTTAAGAGAGTAAAGAAGAGTTTGAGACGATGTGATGTTCCGCTTGATGTTCCAGAATGAGACAAGGAAATCTATGGTGCAAGAAAATTGAAGGAAGGTTGTGAGTAGTATAAATGGATATGTGTAAATCACAAGCTAAAGTATTGTAGAGCGACAAGGTTTTAGAAAGACAAGAGTAATGATAAGAAAAAGGAAAATGAGAAGGTGACGAAAATGGGTATATCCTCAAGATTAAGCTTATGAAAACAAGGAGAGCTGATGGTTTCTCTAAGTTATAGAAAGCTCAGTATAGCTGAAATGAACTCAAAGGAATCTAAGACTACTAACATTTAAAAGAGATGGAATGTTGCCCTGGTAGTCGAATAAAAGTGTAATTGTGATAGATAAAGGATGACATTTGGGCCTTCGATTGAGTAATGATTAGAACATGAATTCATGAATTCTACGGGATTAAAAATACCGACGTAAGGTTAATCACATTGGGATACTATGAAATACGGTTATGGAAGCATGGTATCGCCCCTAGGTGGATCAGTCTAATCACTTCAGATGTTTCCTAATGAGACGTAAACCCTTGTGACAATGTATTATGTAAGAGGTTTCAATTTATCAGTAGTAGATTGTAGATCAACATTGAGGTGAATCAATAATGGATGGATAAAAGTTACAAAGTATGAGATGAGAATAGGCCATCATTCTTAAGATGAACAACAATGAAGAAGCATCAAGGACTTAGATTTATATATATAGGATAAGCAACGAGAGTAACCTGGAGTTTGGTAGCAAACCTCAACAATAATAAATCGAAGTAAGAGTTACAGTATACTATGACCTATCTAGATGCAGTAAAGTTATACAGATAGATAACTGGGTCTCTGAAACAAGAAATAGTAATATTCGTAAGTTCAACAAAAGTACCAAGCGAAGAACTTCAGTATACCTATAGAATCCCAGAGGGATATATTGTCAAGCTCTGTATATAAAGTGAGGCCTAAAGATTGCCTAAAAACTAGAGCATAAAGGGAATAAGAGTCGTGTAGGCGCACTTAAAAGGTTAGAGTCGTACATGCTGTATGATAGAAGGTAGCAACAGTTACGAGATTAGAAGGATTCCGACTGCAAGTTGCCAAGATGGCAAGGAAAGTACTAAAGTATTCGGAAGACATAAGTCATGAAAATGAGTATGTCAGTCAACATTCAAGGATGAATGTTCCAAAAGGTGAGTAATGTTACACACCATATTTTCGTACGTGGAAGTACGCCATATTTAAATTGATATAAGCTCGGAAATGAGATGTTACATCCCGCATTTTTCGTATGTTAAAGTTTCATCATAAGTTAATCGATATAAGTTCGGGATTGAGAGTATTTTGAGATTATACGCATTATGCTATTCCAAACAAGTGATGATTAAATTCATGAAGGAGAGAGGGTAAGAAAATTGAAGAAAATAAGTTTCGTCAAAGTTTGACAATTTGGGATAATATACAGTCCGAGCTAAAATGCCCGGTACTTATGGACTAGTGACATACAAGGTACCACATGACCATAATAGTAATGCGTATAAGGTATATTAAAAGTGAATAGTATTCTAAGTAATTTGAGATAATTCTTAATTATGTGGGTAATTGGTTAATTATTGGTTTAATGGGAGATTAATCATGTAATTAAAGGTTTGTGGATAATTAATAGGTGGGGACAAATCCCCCCATGTGGCAGACCATAAAGTGGTTAAAAAAGCCACTAAGTGACTCATATAATAGGTAGCAAGGTGTCGCATTATTAGAACTCATAGCAAGGTTCACATTTTCTTTATGATATTCGTTAGCCTTCTAAGGTTTAGATTCTCTTTACGATATTCATTAGCCTTCTAGGGAAGGTTTACATTCTCTTTAGCACATAACAAGGTTTACGTTTCAGAGAGATTGCATACGTGGTTTACAATGGTCGAATCTGTAACGTGAGATTTTGCGATTCTAAGGAAGTACGGTGCAATCTTTCCCAAGAATATCTTAGGGATTTTCCCTTACTTCGATCCGCCGTAACGTGTTTTGTCACAATTGATGTATATTAGAAGGATAGTCAAGATAATCGGCTCAGGTATGTTAAGGCTAAGCCCTTCCTTCATTTTGGCATGATCTCATAATTACATGCGTTTGATAACGAGGCATAAAGAGAAGTTAATACTCCCGAATTTATATACATTATCCTAGTCTCATAAGTTACAGTATTCTCCTTTATCGGGACTTTATGTTCAATTGAGCATTGTCTTCCTCCAGTCAAGAGAGCAGAGAGCCTATATATACACTATTATAGTATTTTCATTACCATCGAGCTATAATCGATGGGCAGGCCCCTATTGGGAAACCTCTGATCAGATGGTAAGTTATATGCCGAGCCTAATATGATCGAGCGCCTATGAATGAGGCCAGTATGGCCGAGATACATAGCCTAGTATGGCCGAGCGCCTATGAGCGAGCCTACTGCAGTAGAGCAATTATATATATACCGAGCCTTATAAGGCCAGACAACTATTTTACTTACTCTATTGAGAGAGTTGAGTCAGTATCAGTAGGTAAGCATATCTTCAGATTATCTTTGACTCCCAGTTGCTTTGAGTTATTATATTATCAGTTCAGTTTCAACTTTCAGTATATTTCCTTATATACTCGGTACATTATTTTGTATTGACGTCCCTTTTCTGGGGGCACTGCATTTCATGCGTGCAGGTTCAGACAGAAAGACGGGTAGACCTCCTCATTAGGTGTTGCTCGAGTTTAGCTTGATCGGTAAGCTCCACGCCCTTCGGAGTTGACGAGTCTAGAGCTTTATGTACATCCTGTGTATATATGTATATATGTTATGAGTAGGTCGAGGCCCTATTCCAATCATAGGTATATCGATCAGTAGAGGCTTGTAGACATATCCAATCAGTTAGTGCAGTATGTTAGACTTGTAGGCCTTGTATGTATATTTTGTTGGTTTGTTAGTTGTAGTAATTACGACGGCCTTGTCGGCCCAGCATTATATTGATGTTTAGTCAACCTTTGCAATTGTCTTGCAATGTGGCTCATGGACAAAATATGACATTACATGTTCAGAGTTCCTTTGTTGCAAGTTGGTACGCAAGGATAGGTGAGCCAACGGGTGCCGGTCTCGCCCCCCTCCCCCCCAGGTTCGGCGTGTGACATCAACTGACCACCCTTGTAACCATGTGCCATTTATGATTGGATTTTGATTATTTAGCTTAGTTCATTCTTCAATTTTATAATTGATGGTTGCAAATATTGATTCATGTCTATTTGACTTAGTCTCTACTTGATAAATAGGGACCTAGTCTAGGATAACTTAGCTAACAAGAAATTGGGTCAATTGAGATATTGATTAATCCAATTAAAGGGTTCAACTTAGAGATAATAATAACCCGACTTGAGCTCTTATCAACTGTTTTGGCGGATCCCATTTGGTCTTGAGAAAGCCAGATTGGGAAAAATCACTCTCTGACAGAGAGGTATTGAGTTGGTAATATAGAGTTGTGAGCTATAATACAGCCAATCAACAAAACAAGAATTAACGTCTTTATCCCATTAGGAAACTACTTAGGTTATGGTCACAGCCCAAGGCTTTTTACCCATTTGAAAAAAAAACCTTAAAAACTTGTATCTCTAGTTTATTTTCTTTATCTTGCAATCATTAGATTAACAGTAGAAGTAGAAAGCAAAACTGTGTTTGTGGAAGAGAAATCGAGATAACCCATTTGCTTATTTCAAATATATACCCCTAACACCCCTCATAACTCCTAGTAGATTCGACCCTGACTCCTAGCTGGGTATTTATTATTGCATACAACGTTTCATATCTCTATTGAGGTGTGTTGTGGATGTGATCACTAGGCAAGCAACTTGATATAATTAAATAACTAATTTTAACAGTTAAAAATACAATAGTGATATACAACGAGAAATAGAAACCCAATCTAACACAATACTGATATAAATCACGTGATAATATCTACTCCCAAAAATTCGGAGTCACGAGTACATGAGCAACTAGAAGTCTACAAGAAAAATCTGGAACAAATACAACTGTTTCGAAAGAAATAAACAACAAAAATGGGAAAGGAATGGGACATCAAGGTCTGCGGACGCCAGCAGATCTACCTCGAGTCCCCGTATGCAATGATCCGAACTGACACACCTCATGTATGTGTACAACCAACCTAATATACTCCGTAAGTATCGAGCCTAACCTCGACGTGGTAATGATGAGGCTATGGTAAGACACCTACATAAATAACCTATATAAGTGTATATAAAACAGTAATAACAACAGAGAATAATAACGTACAAACTGGAAGGGGACATGCGAAAAGGGCAAAATATAACAACTACGACATGTATGAAATCATGAAATAACCAATTAAATCATCAAAACCAGCAAAAGCAACAACAACAACAACAACAACAAGAAGAAGCCAGTATAATCCCACTTACTGGGGTCTGGGGAGGGTAGTGTGTATGCAGACCTTACCCCTACCCTGGGGTAGAGAGGCTGTTTCCAAATAGACCCTCGACATCTTTCCCTCCAAGAACTTCCCACCTTGCTCTTGGGGAGACTCGAACTCACAACCTCTTGGTTGGAAGTGGAGGTTGCTTACCATCAGAGCAACCCCTCTTGTCTTACCGGCAAAAGCAATCAAACAAATGATATAAAAATTGCACGACATCACCCTTCGTGCTTTTATTGTCGTCCTCACAATGCAATAATATGAATATAATGGCACGGCATAACTTTTCGTGCTTTTGCTATTGTCCTTGCTATATAGTAATAATATGAATGAAATGGCACGACACCACCCTTGGTGATTTTACTCTCTTCCTCATCACATAAATAATAATGTAAATGAAATGGCACGATGTCACCCTTCGTGCTTCTAATCTCTCCCTCATCATGTAATAATAATAATGTAAATGCAATGGCACGACATCACCCTTTGTGCTTTACTCTCTTCCTAACCATATAGTAACGATAATATGAATTCGAGTACTAAATAATGCAGAGAATAAATTTAACTTCAAATATGGTGCCATGATACCAAACTTCAACTTCCAAAAATATTCAATAACTTTGACATAAGAAATAATTACGAAACGAATAATCGAAGAAGTAATAATCTAACCTAAGTATGGATATCATAATTAACAAAGCAATAAAATACAAAGAAACAAGTTTCACCAGCATGCTTTAACTCGATAATAACGCATAAGTATTCGTCACCTCATATATACGTTGTTCCCACACATAAAACACGTTGCAAATAGACTAACAAGTCCTAATCCCTCAAATCAAGGTTAACCACGACACTTACCTCACTCTACAACCAAATCAAGGCTCAACCGTGGATTTTTCAAACCAATCAAATCTAACGAAATATAATTCAAGTAATTCAAAATAGCTTTAGAAACTACCCATGCGTCAAAAAGATTCAATCTTTAATATTTTTGGAAAAAGTCAACAAAAATCAACCCCTGGCCCACTGGGTCAAAACCTGAGATTCGAATCAAAACCTGATTACTCATTCACCCCCGAGTCTAGTTATGTGATTAGTTTCGAAATCCAACCTAAATTTGAGGTCTAAATCTCAATTTCTCAAAATCTTCAATTTCTACCTAAATACCTAATTTCTACTATGAACAAGCATAGATTACAAACCTATCCTCTTTGCAATGCCTAGCTATCATACGCTAACAACATGAGACCACTAAATATTGTAGCCCCTGCTTACTCTCTTCAATCAAGAATACCAGGCAGAATCAACACACAAGCCCAGCATTCTGGGCTTTTTTTCAAGTATCTTCAATTTGGCTTTCATTGGCCTCAATGTCAAAGCAAAGTTGAAGATAGTTCCCTCCCTAATCACATGGTTTTTGTTACACTCTAAGGGATTTTCTCCACAATTCTAAGTGTAGATCTTGTTGTATATGGAAGATAATCTTCCAACTCATTTCCTTAGTAGATTTAGGATCATTTTTGCACTTTTGTATAGTTGACCTAGGTTTACTTCACTCTGATTTTGTATACCCAATTAACTATCATTGTAATGTAGTCACTTGGAACATCAGTATAGGTCTAACACATCATAGCATTCAGGATTCACCTGGCTGTTATTTTTTGATAACTAGGTGTTCTTGTATCATAATTTTGGAGGTCAGGTTTATGCCCCCCTCCTTTGTTGTACTTTACCTTTTATATATGAAAATCAGCCCTAGGCACAATGCCTAGTGGATTCTACTAAAAAAACAAGCATAGATTAAAGGTTTAAATCAATTGGTGTTTACGAAAATGGAAGGAAACAAGTTAAAATCTACTAACTTATGAAGTTGGGATGTAAAACCTCTTCAAAATCATCTCTAGGCTAAGCTCAAACATGAAAATGGTGAAAAATGGGTTAAACCACTACTTTGGGATATTTAAGTCACTAGGCACCAGGCCTTTTTCGCGTTCGCGAAGGGCCTGAAGCAATTGCGAAGATCAACGGACAAGTAGCCTTCGTGTTCGCGGTGGACTATCCCCCTTAGCCTTCGCCTTCGCGGGCCTTGGCTCGCGTTCGCGTAGAGCAACTGACCAACTCTCCCTAGAATCCCATAATCCTAAGCGTTCGAGACAGGTTGGTCGCGTTCGTAAAGGGTAAACCCCTATTGCTTCATGTTCGTGATGAAGGAGTTCCGCCCCCGTCCCAGTTTCCCCTTCGCAATCACGGGAGTACATTTCGGATCGCGAAACACCAGATCTCAAACACCAGAAATTAGCTAAACAGCAGATCCTCTAAGTCTAAAATCAATCCGTAGCTTATTTGAAATTTACCTGAGCCCCATAGGCTCCAAACCAAACATGCACACAAGTGTATAACATCATACGAACTCGCTCACGCGATCAAAATACCAAAATAACACCTAGAACTACGACTCGGACATCAAAATGCATGAAATTTTCAAAGAAACTCAAGAACTTTCAAATTCACAATCGAGCGTCCGAATCTTATCAAATCAACTCCGTTTTGAACCAAATTTTGCAAACAAGTTTTAAATAGTAAAATGAACTAATACCAAGTTTCAAAACCAAAATCCGAACATAGTTCTTATAATGTCAACCAAGAGTCAAACTTCGAAATTCATTAAACCTCACATTACTAGTTTTCAACAAATTACGTCAAAACAAGCTAGGAACTTCCGAATTCAATTCTGGGCATACGCCCAAGTCTAAAATCACAAAACGGACCCATAGGGATTTTTAAAACATCAATCCAAGTTCGTTTACACTAAAGGTTGACCGTGGTTAGGTCAAAATATTTTTAAGTCTAAAATTCATATTTTCTTCAGTATTTCACATAAAAATTTTCTGGAATACGACACGAATTATAAACGCAAATTGAGAATTCTAAATGGAGCTAATCAAGGTCTTGGAACACGGTAATAAAGGCTAAAACTCAAAATAAACTATCGGGTCATCAATTCTCCACCTCTAAAACAAACGTTCTTCCACAAACGGACATAGAAAGGTACCCAGACTGGTGAAAAGGTGTGAGTATCTTTTTCGCATATCGGACTTGGACTCCCACGTAGATGCCTCCATTGGCTGACCTCTGCACTACACTCTAATCGAAAGATAACTCTTAGACCTCAATTTTCGAACCTAACGTGCTAGCTAGTCACCGGCTCCTCCTCGTAAGTCAAATTCTTGTCCAATTGGATTGAGCTGAAATCTAATACATGGGACAGATCACCGTGATACTTCTGAAGCATAGAGACATGGAACACCGGGTAAACTGTTGATAAGCTAGGTGGCAATGCAAGTTTGTAGGTCATATCACCAACTCTCTCAAGAATCTCAAAGGGTCCGATATACCTAGGGCTCAATTTTCCCTTCTTTCTGAACCTCATCACACCCTTCATGGGTGAAACCCGGAGCAAAACCCTCTCTCCAACCATGAATTCAACATCACGAACTCTACGATCGATATAACTTTTCTACCTAGATGGAGCTGTGTGAATTCGATCATGAATCATCTTGATCTTTTCCAAGGAATCCTAAACCAAATCGGTACCCAATAACTGAGCCTTTCCCGGCTCAAACCAACCAATTAGAGAACAACACCGCCTCCCATATAATGCCTCACAACACAAGGGGCCATATGAATACTCGATTCGTAGTTGTTGTTATAGGCAAACTTCGCAAGCGGTAAGAACTGATCCCAAGAACACCCAAAATCCATAACGCAGGTGCGAAGCATATCCTCTAATATCTGAATAGTGCACTCGAACTGTCCATCCATCTGGGGGTAAAATGTTGTAATCAACTCAACCCGTATGCCTAACTCATGTTGTACGGCCATCAAGAAGTGCGATGTGAACTCCTTACCAGATCAAAAATAATGGACAGCGGCACACCATGAAGGTGAACGATCTCGTGAATATAGATCTCGGTCAATCGCTCTAAAGAATAGGTAACTGATACTAGAATGAAATGTGCCGACTTGGTCAAACTGTATATAATGACCCATACTGTGTCAAATTTCTTCGATGTCCGTGGGAGTTTAACAACGAAATCCATGGTAATACACTCCCACTTCCACTCGGGAATCTCAAGTCTCTGAAGCAAACTGTCAGGCCTCTGATGGTCATACTTTACCCGTTGACAATTCAAACACCGAGCCACATATGCAACTATATCTTTCTTTATTCTTCTCTACCAATAATGCTGCCTCAAATCCTGATACATCTTGGCGGCACCTAGATGAATGGAATGTCGCACACTGTGGGTGTCACACCTCATTTTTGCGCGCCTACCCCGAGGGTAATGCGTAAGGGAGTTTTTTCCAATTTAAGTGACAAAATTCGAAATGGGATTATTTATTTATTTCAGAGTCGCCACTTGGGAAAGGTTTGGCTTTTGGTGTCCCAAGTCACCGGTTTATCTTGAATCCCAATTCGAGGAAAATATTCGACTTTCCAAATGAAGTCTGCGAACCAGAAATTCTAAGTAAGGAATTCTGTTGACCCGAGGGAAGGTGTTAGGCACCCCCGGATCCCGTGGTTCTAGCACGGTCGCTTAAATTATTGTAATGGCTAAATATCTGATTTTAAAACATGTTCAATACTATAATGCAATTTTAAATCATTTACCGCGTTTGGTTATTTTTTAAGAAAAAGTGAACATTGTTAATGAAGGGCCCCGCAATTTCATTTTTTATTTAGCGAGGCTCATAGCATTTTTTATTTAAAAGGATAATCCTAAAGTGACTACATTTTTTCTATTTAGTTTGTCTCTAAAAGAAAAGAAAAAGTCCTAATTAATTACATGCTTAAAAGGTTACTCTATATTAGTACCAAAGGTGTTCCCTCACAAGCCGACTAAAATGACAATTTTTTTTTTTAAATTATAGAACTAACTACAATTTGACAAAAACTAATAAAATGGAAAATAACAACAAATATTAATCAACAACTTGCTTTTCTATTTCATTTCAAAACTTCAACTTCCATTTCGAGCTTACATCAACACATGGTTTTTAGAATGTGTACCTGGTATTGAAAAGAAGGGGAAGATGGGAAATCAACAGGGCGGTGAAAATACAGCAACAGCAACAGTAATAACCAGCAGTAGCTTCAACACCTCAATCCAGAAAATCCCAGCAATAAGGAGAAAAACCAGTAAAAATAGAGAAGAAAAATATATACCGAAATTTCTCTTTGTTTTCTCTTTCTAGCTTTGAACTCTCTTCAATTCTCAAAAGAAACTCTCAAAAATTAAATTTTTTCAGTGTATACTTTTGTATCCAGAATGTATATCGAATGTATACTGCTCTCTTTTTTTTTCTTATATTTCTTCTCTTCCTATTTTTTCCTCTCTTGTTTCCACCCCTTTTTTCATAAATCTTCTCCTCTATTTATAGGCAAGAATTTCGAAAATTTTCAGATTTTTTAATAAAAAGAAAATATTTTTTAATTTAAAAGAAAATCCACTAATCCATGTTTTGCTCTCCTTGTTTTCCTCCTTAATTTCCTTGCCCCCCACTACTTTATGTTTTATAATTATTAATATTTTTGGTTAAAAATCTGAAATTGTTTTTCTTTTTGGGCCAAGGGGTTTTGGGTTGGGTAAGGGTGCTTTGGTTTGGGCTTGTAACTTAATTTGCAAGATGGCCCAATCCAAATTTTCTCTATTATTCAACATCCTAATTAATAAAACCAAAATACTAAGATTAATTTATAAAAACTAAAATTATCTTAAAAATACTAATTAACTCATAATAATAATTGTCATCTAAATTTAAATGACAATAAAAATACAATCACACAATTTGGACATTAAAGGCTAAAAATGCAAAAGATGCCTATTTTTGTGATTTTTATTTTGTAAGATAAAATTAATTATTCCTAATTGTAGAATTAAATCCTAAATGCAAATGCGACATTTTTTTTATTTTTTATTTTTATTAATTTAACAAATAAACATGCACACACAAAAAAAATGACACTAAATTCACAACAAACTAAAAATTATTTTATTTTGAATTATTTGGAAGTAATTCTCATAGGGCAAAAATTACGTGCTTACAGCTGCCCCTCTTTGTCCGGAAACACGAAGTGTTTTCGTACAAAGATAAAGTGAGCAATATAAGGGATTTTTGCCCATTTGAAAACTCCATAAGAAACAATTTTGAAAGAGTCTGACCGAATCTTGCTTCAAGGGCTTCCTACATATCCTTGGCTATAAAGGAATCAGGTCAGTGTAGTTCTGGAAGTTTTGGTAGCTGGGACTACCAGAAGCTGTGATTCCACTACTGTTGCTGCTGTTTCTTCTTGTCAAGCTCCTTATTACACCAAAAAAATAAAAAACTAAGCTAGCTAACCTATCAACTTCGAGTTACAAGATTCCTATCTATAAATCTCTTGAAGCTTGATCTTGAGTTTTGCCTGGTTCTTGTGGCAGACTCCGATCTGAATCTTGATGCCCGTCAGCTGTAGGTGCTGATTCTTTCTTACGCTTTGGATCAAGGCGGGACACCGAAAATTGTGACTTTAATCATATCTTGAGCAATCTGCGTCCTTCTCGACTTCAGCACTTTGAGTTCACTTCTTCTTTTTTTTTTTCTTCTTTTCTTTATTCTGGATTGAGACTCATTCCATTACTCATCTTGTACCTTGTGTGAGGGCAACCTGCTCAAGATATCAAAACAAACAAACGAACAAAATTTTCTGCCCCAGTTTTCACTAGGAAAATTTCGTGAGTTAGTTGTGATAAATATCTCAACAGTTAAATTAGGATTGTGTATCCTTGTGAACGGATCCATGTTATGCTGGGAAATGGCTATATTATGCCGGAAAAGAGAGAGGGGTCCTCGAGTTACTCCGGGAGGTCATCGA
>MU686264.1:217723-279472 GCA_026770625.1 Nicotiana glauca | reverse complement strand
TAAAATTATCTTAAAAATACTAATTAACTCATAATAATAATTGTCATCTAAATTTAAATGACAATAAAAATACAATCACACAATTTGGACATTAAAGGCTAAAAATGCAAAAGATGCCTATTTTTGGGATTTTTATTTTGTAAGATAAAATTAATTACTCCTAATTGTAGAATTAAATCCTAAATGCAAATGCGACATTTTTTTTATTTTTTATTTTTATTAATTTAACAAATAAACATGCACACACAAAAAAAAATGACACTAAATTCACAACAAACTAAAAATTATTTTATTTTTGAATTTTTTGGGAGTAATTCTCATAGGGCAAAAATTACGTGCTTACGGTGGGCATCATCAAGACTCAACTCACGAAGCCCATCCACATTTGGCACACAAATCCGACCCTTACATCCGCAACACCCAATCATCTACAATAGTAACCTGCTTGGCATCATCGTGCCACACTGTATCCTTAAGGACAAGAAAATGGGCGGCGTCATAGTAATGATCTCTGATGCGCTCATACAAAGAAGATCGAGAGACCGTGCAAGATAGAACCCGACTAGGTTCTGAAACATCTAACCTCACAAACTGATTGGCCAAGGCCTGAACATCTGATTCTAGCGGTCTCTCACCAACCGAAATACACGCAAGACTACCCATACTCAAAGCCTTTCTACTTAAGGCATCGGCCACCACATTGTCTTTCCCAGGATGACACAAAATGGTAATATCATAGTCTTTCAACAGCTCCAACCACCTCTGCTGCCTCAAGTTGAGATCCTTTTGCTTGAACAAATGTCGTAGACTCCGATGATTCGTGAATACTTCACACGACGCTCCGTAGATGTAATGCCTCCAAATATTCAATGTCTGAACAATGGCTACCAACTCTAAGTCATGAACATGGTAATTCTTCTCATGAACCTTCAACTGCCGTGATGCGTAGGCAATCACCTTGTCATCCTGCATCAATAATACATCGAACCCACACTACTGGAAAATAGGCCTATGGCAACGATCAAAAAACCGTTGCAAAAAATATAAAAACAAATTGCCATAGATTTATTGTAATGGTACAACAACCGTTCCACCAGGTCGCATGCCAATAGAGCTAGAGGGACGGTTCTTGGAAAAGTTCACCATATCGTTGCTATAGTACTAGCTATCGCAACGGTTCTTCCTCTGTATGAAGTAACAGTTATTCTTTTCTACTGCAACGGTTGAAAACCGTAGCCATATATTTAACGCAACGGTTTACAACTGTTACCATAATTTTACTGCAACGGTTGAAAACATCCTAATGCAACGATTTATCATTCGATTTTAGAATGATTTGGAGGACATCAGGACATGTTGCAATGGTTTACATTGTCTATAAAAATTATATTGGTGCCCTATTGCAACAATTCTAGTAGGCTATTGTAACAATTTATTTGGCACAATAATATAGCCCTAACTTTAAGTGAATATTCACATGAAAAATATTTTTTAATAAACTGAAATTCATATAAATTATAAAATAAAAATATTCATAATCCATATTGTCCAATAAGCTAACAATATCCATAAAAGCAAAATGTTTTAATTAACCCAAGCGCATAAGTTCTAAAGTTCAAGATTTCAAGAGTTAGAGTAAGTTTCAAATGTTGATAACAAAAAATTTCTAAACATCTACAACAATTCAAAATTCTTTAAGTAAGGTCTAGATCTTTAGTGTCTCCATCTCCGTTTTCTTCATTTGCTCTACCTACAAAAGAAGATAAATAAAATTAGTACCCTTCAAGGAATGGTTTTATAAAAGTGGGTAAGGTCCATGAAAAACTCAAGCATAAAGCATTTTGAAAAGATACAAGTTGATACAAATGTAGAAGCCAAAATTCAATAGTAAAACCAGACTTCTAAATTTATGCATTCAGCCACAACCACTAAAAGCAACTAAAGAAAGCCGAAAAACTGAATAAATAAGTCTATAAGCATATTCTGGAAACAAGGAGGAAAAATATTCTAGTGTTGTCATGAATGCAAGGACAAAAGAAAGAAACTTATGTTAACAGGTATGTTCAACATACATGTAGCCATTTTCTTGCATTCACTTTATTAGAAAAGATAAAGGATAATATGGGATCCAAGGAAACATGACCAACATAAAGGACTGACCTATGTACTAATTTGCTTTTGAAAGTGATGTATGTTTTCAAGGATGTACAAAGAACCACTGGAAATAAATTATCCATTGCATAATCACCTCATGTGGTGGAGGATCCAAAGATGAATACGTGAACGGAGAAAACATAGAGCTGCCAATTTCTGTATTGCACTGACAATATTTAATAGAAAATCAAGGGAAAAGCACCTAGACCACCCCTGTTTCTGTATTGCGCTGGCAGTTACAAAATCCATCACCTAGAAGCATACTTTCATATCAATTATTCTCCAAGAATATACATCTATAATAATTCACCAACATCTTCTCCAATTAACCCCACCTTCACAATACAGAAAATTTCAAAGGGTGTACATTTGACAATCAAAATTTCCAAATCAAAAATCAAATTATTTTGAAGGAAACCCCAAGTGAAAATGAAAAAAGGCCCAAAATAGTTCAGTATCTTTGGACTTTGACTCAAAATAACATTGTTTCTTTCACATTGAGCACTAATAGTTTTTTAACAAAAAGAACCTCACATGGCATCTCATAATTACAAACAAGCAAGATAAGCGGAAGAGTACGAAACTCAAGAATGCAACACTCGATCTACTGCACCACTTTATTAAAAAATTATACAACAACAAAGAGCCGCCATGGCAACAAAAAAAGAATACTCATCATAATAATAAAGTCGACAATTCAACCACAGAATTACAATGCGACAAAGGGCCGGAAGCAGGATAAAAAATGAGTAGACTAATCAAACTTCACCAGCTGAAGAAGAACTGACCTTGATTGTTACTTCTGGTAGATAGACCATTGATTACTACCATCTTCACTTTCTTGTCTGGATTGGTGTAGTACTTGGATTGGTGTAGCAGACTGGTGATAAATTTTAATTGTTGTCTATGCTCTTCAAAGCTCTTTCTATTCAAAAATTGTGAGGGACTCCCTATAAAGTCAGTGAAAACACAGGAGACACAAATAACAGAAAGAAGAAGGCCACACAATCAGTAAAATGTACCAGCAAATTCAGTCGAGGCCAAAGAGTATTTGGATTTCATATAAAATGTGAGAAAATTGCATCATAAAATGACTCTGCATCATAAAGGATGGGGAACACTCCTCCACCATACTTTTCCTGAAGTTATAGACCTGCATTTTCTAGGCCAATGCTATTGGATGTTTCACTACCATAAAATGACTTTGCGAACACTGCTGTGATAAATAGATTGATAATGAATTATCTAGCGATGGCACTTTATTTAGATTTTCCCTAAAAAATAATTTATAATTAAATGAAAATCAGACATTTTCAACAAATCATCAAAAGATATTCAGTTTTACCGTGTAGGCATCAGAATTCCAATATTTGTAAAGTTCCCTAAATTGAGACTCCGGAACATCAATTGGCCTTTTCTCCATTCGAAGCTCGTCATTTTTATAGGGTCTAAAATGTTCCTCATATAATTTATTCTTATACTTTCTCCAAGCATTCTGAATTGATACGAGAACCCATACTTTCGCAGCTTCAGGAATGTCATATTTTTTCTACAAATTTGGTGCAGTTAGGTTAGTGTAAAATATAAAATATCATCCATGCCTAATGAATATTGCGAACATCAAACCTTGACGTATTTCCATATATCTTCTTCTGTTGCAAGTTTCCTCCAATTAAACACAATAAGAGGATAAAATGTCGCACTCCTTGCCAATATGCCGAGGAAGCTACCCAATTCTGTTACAACTTTGTCAGTAGAACCTATGGTTGATTCATCTCATTTAACACAACTTGTTTACGTTCTTTACTTTCATGCACGCATAGCATATGAGTTTTTCTCTTTTTCTTTTTTCGGCAAAAGGACCTGCAATAATATAAAGCAAGGATAATCAACAAAAGTCACTATTGTTAGTTAATTTGACGATTGAAATCTTTATACTCTTACCTTGTTCCTCAGATTATTCATTTGTTTCATGATTGGTAGAATCCCAAAACTGTTTCTGTACCATTTGTTAAGTACGAGTGGTAGAATCCATTGGCAGTTGCTGCAAATTTTCACGCATTTCTTGTAATGCAAGAGAGGTAGAGTGTGATGCAGTTGATGTGCCTCCTCATGTAGTGTTTGTGTTGGAGGAGAAGTTGAACGCATAGGCTGTTGCAACAACTGTTCTTACACTTGAGCTCCTTTGTGGAAGCTGTTTGTCAACTAGATTTAGCTGATGCTTGTGGAACCTTGAACAATTCTTTTTTATTTCAATGATGAAACCTTTTAGTTTCACAAAGATGCAAGTGATCTAGTCGCAATGCAGTTTTTAACTTTTTTATTTTTACTTGAGTGTGCTTCCTGATTCATGACTACTTAAATTCCTGTTAAGTTCAGAAAATGAGTAAAAGATAGGTTAGTAAAACTTTAACAGTAAGACCAAATATATACAAATTAACAGAACTATTCTAAATAGAAAGTAAATTTTGAAAAAGTAAATGCTGCCTCATATTCTAACTACAGTTCTACAAGCCACAGCTCAATAGCAACTCTAATGTATACATCAAACATGGAAGAAAATAATTCTATTAGTTCTACAAACTACAACTCAATAGTATAATTTTTCTATTATTAAATTACAACTCAATCGGCTAACTGCTCTTTACTCGGATCGAAATCCAAGATTTATTACCAAAAATAATTTTGCCTTTAGCCACAGAAGCTCAAAGGGCTATATTTATATCCAAATTTACAGCTTCTAATGAACACTCAAAGATAGAACTCTCTTTGAATTCTACTGTTTCAATTTATTTGCTCCCCAATTACATTCCAACAAATTAAATCAACAAAAGCCAAGATTAAACTAATTTTGCTATAGGTATAAAGACAAACTTAGACCCAAACTACCCAGCTTAATAGCTCATGCAATAGAAAATTCAGTGTAACTTTCCAGAGAAATTTAGTTCAGATAAGAATTCACAATATTTATCGAAAGAAATTTTGACCCACGTTAGCAATACCCCTCCCCAGACCCCATTAAATGGGATTATACTAGGTTGTTGTTGTTGTTAGCAATACCCAAAAGTAAAAGTAAACCCAAATAGTTTGGGTTCAAAACGTCAACAGAAAGCAGGAAATCATATACAATGCTCACACCATAAAGCTTAAAGAAAAAAAAGAATGATTAAAGAAGATAAGGCCGAAAGTGGAAAAGAAAAATTAGCTAAAGTTGATTTTTCACAGATTGCCTTTTGGGTAAAAAAATTCTTGCGATTGAAATATTTTTTTCACCTATAATCGTTTCCTTTAAAATATTCCTTTGTTCTTTATCTCATTCAAGTAAAAAAAATGGATTTTGGGTCTTCGGGGAATTTGGAACTTTGGGGATTTAGGAGTTTTGGGTTAGCAATCGATTTGGGTACTTGGGAATTTAGGGTTAGCCACTAAAAAGAGATAAGGATTTTTCAAAGTAAAATGGGTATTTGAGAGCTTTGGAGGTGTCGACAGTAGTGTGAGTTTTGTGGGGGAGATAGATGGACTCTTTACTTATTATATTTATATTAATAAAATATATAATAAATAAAAGGAATAGGGGTTATGTTGGCGACATTAGCAAAATTTACGGGTGAAAACGAGGAGGGAACAAATACCCGTTCAGATATTAAATTTTTTTCTAAAACCGTTACTATAAATAGACCTATTGGAACTGCTTATAATTCCGTTCCTATAAAATAGCCTATGGTAACAGTTAAGTGTCAATTGGAATGGTTTAGTATTTAAAGTGTGTTGGTTTCATCCTAATGCTATTGTAACGGTTGTAACCATTAAAGTACATATTCTATCGCTACGGTTTTATAACCGTTTGATAGAACAACTGTTGCAATAGGCCTATTTTCCGGTAGTGCCAATACATGATGCATCATTATATACCGTGTAGGATCCTGAACCTGTGGACAACACCAACACGAGAGTTGTAGTCAAAGAAGTCTTGAGCTTTTGAAAGCTTAACTTACACTCATCAGACCACCTGATGGGGCACCCTTCTGGGTCAATCTTGTCAGTGGAGCTGCTATGGATGAAAACCCCTCCATGAATCGGCGATAATAACCCGCCAAACCCACGAAACTCCGAATCTCTGTAGCTAAAGTAAGTCTAGGACAATTTTGAACTTCTTCAATCTTCTTAAGATCAATTTTAATGCCCTCGACTGATACAACATGCCCCAAAAAGGCAACCGAGTCCAACCAAAACTTGCACTTTAAAAACTTGGCATATAATTGACTATCTCTCAGAGTCTGAAGTACAACTCGAAGATACTTCTCATGCTTCTCTCGGCTACAGGAGTAGATCAAGATATCATTAATGAATACTATCACAAGAGAATCCAAATAGTTCTTAAATACCCGATTCATCAAATCCATAAATATTGCTGGGGAATTTGTCAACCCAAATGATATCACTAGGAACTCATAATGCCCATACCGAGCCGGAAAGCTATCTTAGGGAAATCCCATGCCCTAATCTTCCACTGATGGTAGCCATATCCCAAGTCAATCTTCGAAAATACTTTGGCACCCTGAAGCTGATCAAATAAGTCATCAATTATTGACAACAGATACTTGTTCTTGATAGTGACTTTGTTCAACTGCCGATAGTCTATACATCTTCATCGAACTATCCTTATTCTTCACAAACAAAACGGGCGCACCCTAATGTGAGACACTAGGTCTAATGAATACCTTGTCAAGAAAATCCTATAACTGCTCTTTTAGCTCCATCAACTCAGGCGGGGCCATACGGTATGGTGGAATAGAAATGAGTTAAGTGCCTAGAGCCAAGTCAATACATAAGTCAATATCTCTATCGGGTGACATCCCCGGTAGATCTGTAGGAAACACCTCTGAAATTCATGAAAACTGGTACTGAATCCATGAAAGGAACCTCCTCACTAGAATCACGAATATAAGCCAAATAATCTATACATCCCTTCTCGACCATACGCCGAGCCTTCACATATGAAATAACCCTGGTGGTAGAATGGCCTTGAGTCCCTCTCCACTCTAATCGAGGCAATCCTATCATGGCTAAGGTCACCATCTTGGTATGATAGTCCAATATAGCATGATACGGTGACAGCCAATCCATGCCGGAAATAACATCAAAGTCTACTATATTAAGAAGTAGGAGATCTACACTAGTCTCAAAAGTCCCAATAGTAGTCACACACGGGCAATAAACACAATCTACGATAATAGAATCTCTCACAAGTGTGGACACATATCAAAGAATCATGAGGCACAACCAGATATGAAGCAAAATAGGATGACATGTAGCAATAAGTAGAGGCCAGATCAAATAGAACTGAAACATCTCTATGGAAAACTGGAACAATACCTGTGATAACAACATCAAATGACTCGGCCTCAGGTCTAGCTAGGAATGCATAAAAATGGGGTTGGGCCACCTCTCAAACTGCCTCTAGCTGGTTGGCCTCCACCTCTAATAGCCTGACCTCCACCTCTAATGGATTGACTTCCACCTCTGGCAGCCTGACCCCCGCCTCTAACTGGCTGAGCGGGTGGTGAAGCAACCGAATCCGGGAACCATGGCACGAGAACCCTGTTGTGGCATGTCGCCTTGTGACCTGGGCAAAATCTAGAGAGGTGACTCGGATCTCCATAAGTATAACAATCCCTCAGGTGTTGTGATTGCTGATCCTGGAACTTGCCTTGCCGACCTGAATCTCTGATAACTCTAGATCTGAGGTGCATTCATAGGAGATGATAGTGCACTAGAGGCTATGTGCTCAGGATGAGATTCATAAGGACCACGACTACCCGAAGCATTGTGGGATGCTTGAAGCGCTAACTGGAACGACCTAGGAAGATGGCCTCTACCAAAAGTGCCCCTGCCTCCAAATGAGACACCACTAAAACCACCAAAATGACGAGGCCTCTAGAAAGAAATATCATCTACGGTCTCCTTTGCCATCTGTAGCCTGATACTGAAAGTGAGTCTATCAATGAATCTCCTCTCTCTCTCTCTCTCTCTCTCTCTCTCTCTCTCTCTCTCTCTCTCTCTCTCAGTAGGGAGTAAAATAATTGCATGGCGAGCTAGGTCCACAAATTAGGTCTCGTACTTGGTGAAAGTCATGCTACCTTGCTGAAGGCGCTCAAACTGCATGCGATACTCCTCTTTCAAAATGAAAGGAATAAACTTCTCTAGAAATAGCTCTAAAACCTGATCCCGGGTAAGTGAATGTGAACCAATATGTCTAGTCAATACATAATCTCTCTACCATCTCTTCGCATAACCGGTCATCTGGAACACTGTAAAGTCGACCCCACTGGTCTCAACAATACCAATGTTGCGTAACACATCATAGCAACGGTCCAAGTAATCTTGTGGATCTTCAGAGGGTGCACTACTAAAGTGAATGAGGAAGATCTTTGTGAAGTTGTCAAATCTTATCAATCCCTCAATAGACATCGCGGGCCTTTCCCCGGTCTGTGCTGCAACAACCGACTGAACTACCCCCATTGGCTGGCTACTGGAGTCTGATATAAAGGAGCCATCTACTCTGGAGTGTGAGTAGCGGGAGTATGTGCTTCTCCCCCAGCCTGAGAGATGGTTAGTGCCACCGAAAATCCACCGTTCTGGGCCACGCTCTCCATAAGGCCCACCAAGCGGACTAGAGCGTCCTAAAGCACTGGAGTGTCTATGATTCCCTCCAGCACCTGAGTTGGTCCAACTGATACGGTCTGGGCTGGGAACTCATCGTCAAGATCAATCTTAGGCTCCACGTGGGTGTTGTTGCTCGAGCTCTAGGCTGAGCCCTGCCTCTTTCTCGACTTCGGCCTCTACCCCTAATAGTAGTTGCAACAGGGGGATCTAGCTTCTGCCCGGCTTTAGATTTTGTGCGTGTTCTCACCATTTGTGAGAGAACAAGAATGGAATGATCCAAACATCAATTATAGAACACAATCTCACGATAGGGAAAGAAAGAAGTGAAATATTTCCTAAAACTCCATAGCCTCTGGAAGATAAGTATAGACGTCTCTGTACCTATCCTTTAGACTCTACTAAGTTTGCTAATGACTCGAGAGACCTAAGCAACCTATTGCTCTGAAATCAACATGTCATCACCCGAAATCCCAACCTCGGGGTTGTGATGGCTCCTAACATCCATTTGTTAGGCAAGCCGACGTGAAATAATTAAATAACCAATATAAACAGTTAAAACACAATAGTTATATACAACGAGAAATAGAAACACAGTCTAACACAGTATTGATATAAATCACATGATAATATCTACTCTCAGAAATCTGGAGTCACGAGTACACGAGCAACTAGAAGTCTACAAGCAAAATCTAAAACAACTAAAACTGTTTCGCAAGAAATAAACAGCAAAAAGGGAAAAGGAAGGGGACTTCAAAGTCTACGGACACCAACGGATCTACTTCTCTCCGTATGTAATGATCCGAGCTGATGCACCTCACGCACCGTTGGGACCAATACCAGTATCTGCACAAGAAGTGCAGAAGTGTAGTATGAGTACAACCGACCCAATATACTCCGTAAGTATCGAGCCTAACCTCGACGAGGTAGTGACGAGGCTATGACAAGACACCTACGTAAATAAACTTGTACAAGTGTATATAAAGCAGCAATAATAATAATAATAATAGAGAATTATAACGTACATATTTGGATGGGACATGCAAAAAGGGAAAAATATAATAACTACGACATGTATGAATAATAACCAAGTAAATCATCAAAATCGGTAAAATCAGTGAAACCAATGATATTGAAAATGGCACGGCATCACCCTTTGTTCTTTTACTCTCATCCTTACTATTAATAATATGAATAGAATTACACGACATCACCCTTCGTGTTTTTATACTCTTCCTCACCATATAATACTACTACTAATAATAATAATAATAATAATAATAATAATAATAATAATAATAATAATAATAATAATAATAATGTTAATACAATGGCACGACATCACTCTTCGTGCTTTTACTCTCTTCCTCACCATAAAATAATAATAATAATATTAAGTAATAAAATAATGCGAAGAATAAATTTAACATCAAATAAGGTGCCATGATACCAAAGTTCAACTTCCAAAAATATTCAACAACTTTGAAATAAGAAATAATTACAAAACGAATAATCAAAGAAGTAATAATCTAGCCTAAGCATGGATATCATAATTAACAAAGCAATAAAATACAAAGAAACAAGTTTAACCGGCATGCTTTAACCCAATAACAAGCATAAGCACTCTTCACCTCACATGTCCGTTGTTCTCACACATATAACACGTATCAAATAGACTAACAAGTCCTAATCCCTCAAGTCAAGGTTAATCACGACACTTACTTCACTCTGCAACCAAATCAAGGCTCAACCGCGGATTTTCCTCTAGAATTAGCCTCCAAACGAATCAAATATAGTTCAAATAATTCAAAATAACCTTTAGAAACTACCCACGAGTGAAAAAGATTCAATCTTTAGTGTTTTTGGAAAAATTCAACAAAAGTTAACCCCAGGCCCGCTTGGTCAAAACTCGAGATTCGGACCAAAACCTGATTACTCATTCACCCCGAAGCCCGATTATATGATTAGTTTCGAAATTCAACCTCAATTTGAGGTCTAATTCTCAATTTTCCAAAATCCTCAATTTCTACCATGAACAAGCATAGATTAAAGGTTAAAATCAATAGGTGTTTATGGAAATGGAAGGAATCAAGTTAAATCTGCTAACCTAGGATGTTGGGTTTAAAAGCATATTTAAAATCGCCTCTAGGCCGAGCTCAAACTTGAAAATGGTGAAAACGGGTTGAATCTCTACTTTGGGATATTTAAATCACGAGCGCCAGGCCTTCTTCACATTCGCGAACGGACTAACGCAATCGCGAAGAACAGCGGCCCAAGTGGCCTTTGCGTTCGCGATGGCTTGTCGCGCTCGCGTTCGCGTCGAGAAACTGACCAGCTCCCCCTAGAATCCCATAATCCTATGTGTTCGCGAGAGGCTGGTCGCGTTCGCGAAGGGTAAACCCCCTAGTGCTTCGCATTCGCAACCAAGCCATCGCGTTCGCGATGAAAAAGTTTCGCCCATGTCCTAGTTTCCCCTTAGCGATCAGGGGAGTACCTTCGCAATGGAAAAGAACCAAATCTAAGACACTAGAAATCAACAAAACTAGCAAATCCTCTTAAGTCCAAAATCAATCAGTAGCCTATCCAAAACTCACCCGAGCCTCTCGGATTCCAAACCAAACATGCACACAAGTGTAATAACATCATACGTACTCACTCGAGTGATCAAGATATCAAAATAACACCTAAAACTATGAATCAGACTTCAATATTCATGAAATGTTTAAAGAAATTCAAGAAATGTCAAATTCACAATGGAGCGTTCAAATCATATCAAATCAACTCTGTTTTGTACCAAATTTTGCAGACAAATTTCAAATAGTAAAATGAACCTATAACAAGTTTCGGAACGGAAATTCGAACCCGGTAGTTATAAATTCAATCTACAGTCAAACTTCGGAATTCTTTAAACCTTCAAATTACTTGTTTTCAACAAAGCACGTAAAAACATGCTAGTGACTTCCGAATTCAATTTTGGGCATACACCCAAGTTCAAAATCACTATACGGACATATCAGATCGTCAAAATGTCAATCCGAATCCGTTTACCGTAGTCAACTCAAATTATTTTAAGGCTAAAATTCACAGTTTCTTCAGTTTTTCATATAAAAAAATTTTGGAACAAGATACGGATTGCGTACGCAAAACGAGGATCACTAAAAGGAGATAATCGAGGGTAAATTGTTTGGCGCCCACCGTGGAGCTAAGGATACTAGTGATTGGCAAGTATTAATCCTTATAACACACGCTACTTTTACACTTGTTCTTGTAAGTGTCTTTGATTTCAAGAATCAACATGTCTAACTCTCAAATAGTGCCCACTCACACAGTCACCGGCCTTGGTCTTCATGGCGAGAACGAGCACATAGTCGCCCCGGGAAACGGAGTACCTCTAATTAATCCCGAAAGACCACAAGCCGTAAATCCAATCGATGGTGTTGCGATCCATGGAGATTTAGGCGTTGACCCAGAAATAGCGCTCACAGAGACGCCCAGGCAGCCGATCAGAATGCGTAGAGCATTGAAGAAGGCGGGATTAGCCTTTGAATGAAATTTGAAATGTTACAAACTTAGCCGGCTGCAATAGTGTAACTCCAAAATCGGGCACCAAGCAGGAACAAACTCGATACATAACAGGAGTTGTTCATAGGGTCGAACCTATACAGGAGAAGTTAAATGATAATCGATTAGGGACTGACACTATCGTCAAGAAGGTGCTTGAGGAGCTCACTAAACGGATAGAATCGGATGAAAAGAAAATCGAGGCTTATGACAAAAAGGTAGAAAAGTACAACTCACGAGTTGACCAAATACCGGGGGCACCCCCGATCCTAAAGGGTTTGGATTCGAAAAAATTCGTACAGAAGCCTTTTCCTCAAAGTGTGGCTCCGCAGCCCATTCCTGAGAAGTTCCACATGCCGGAAACCCACAAGTACAAAGGGACCACCAATCCTAATCAACATATCACTACGTACACATGTGAAATAAGGGGAAATGACTTAGAAGATGATAAGATTGAATCCGTTTTGCTGAAAATATTTAGAGAAACTTTATCGAAAGGGGCAATGATATGGTACCACATTTTACCGCCCAATTCCATCGATTCTTTCGCCATGCTCACCATTCGTAAAGTCACACACTGGAGCAATAAAGGTCGCGATGAGGAAGTCAGACCTTTTCAAAGTGAGACAAAAGGACAATGAGAAACTAAGGGAATTTGTATCTCGATTTCATATGGAACGCATGGACCAACCCCCAGTTACCGATAATTGGGTTTTCCAAGCCTTATTCAGGCTTTGAATGAGCAGCCCGTTCGATTTCGAGTAATAAAGGGAGGGTTTGACCACAATTTCCCAAGGAAGAGATAGAAACTCATCAGATGTTTCAGGGTTAGTTTCACTCTCTTCATCTTGAGGCATATTAACATTTCCCAATTCAAGGGAAAGATTGAAGTGTTACAAAAAGAACTCTGTTCGATTTTTTAGTCACATAAGATGAGACTTTACCATAGTGGAGCGGCTTTTTGCAAAAAGATGAGGGGAAAACACGAAGTTCGATAGCATCACGTCAACTAAAGAGGAATTTGATTGAATATCCAGTAGTGACCTGGGCCGATATGCATAATCGATACCAGAAAAAGATCGGAGTCGAGGATGATCAGTTTAGAGCTCCATCCGGTTCCGTTTACCCAAACAGGTCCGAAGTCAGGGTTCAAAGAGACATTGACAAAGAGCCCCGATCGAACAAAGATCGATACCAACCATATAGTGCAGATCGAAGAAATAACGAACCGGAACATAATCCCATTTGAAACGATCGGAGGAATGATCAAGGTCAAAATTCTTAAGGGCTCATGAGTTAGAACGGATTCGATAAACACGTCGAGCCCAAAGAAGCACCCCGGTTATCAAAGTACAACTTCAGCGTCGATGCTTCAGGTATTATGTCAGCCATTGGACGAATCAAAGATACTAGGTGGCCCAAACCCCTACAAATTGATCCAGCTCAAAGGAATCCAAATCAAATGTGCAAATACCATGGAACCCATGGTCACAGAACCGAAGACTCTAGATAGTTAAGGTCGTTTATTCAACGAGGGTCACCTTCAGAGTTCTTGAGTGACCGAGCAAAAAATCACTTCAGAGACAGGGATGCAAACAGGAAAAATGAACAGGAGGAACCAAAACACATGATTCATATTATCATCGGTGGGGTCGATATCCCTCAGAGTCCGACCATTAAATGAACTAAAGTCATAATCACAAGGGAGAAGCACCCGGACTATTTACCAGAAGATACCTTATCTTTCAACGATGAGGATGCAGAAGGGATCGAACAAACTCACAACAATGCACCGGTACTATCCATCCTTATGAATAAAATTCAAGTTAAACGTGTGTTGGTTGATCCACTCGGCGAATATTATTCGATCGAGGGTCGTGGATCAACTCAGTCTTCAGGATCAAATCATGCTTGCAGCTCAAGTCCTCAACGGTTTCAACATGGCGAGTTGCCAGTAAACATGGCCGGAACTATCCAGGAAATGAAGTTCCACGTGATTGAAAGTGATATGAGGTACAATGCACTGCTCGAAAGACCTTGGATCCATAATATGAGGGCAGTACCTTCAACGCTTCATCAATTCTTGAAGTTCCTAACACCTAAGGGAGTCAAACGACGTACGACGAACAACCAGTAGTCAAAAAGTTATTTGCAATCAATGAGGTGATAACGACTTTAACATCAAAGGGATCAAAATCAATGAAAAAGTAGAAGATCAAATAGCAACCACAGTCGCCAGCTTCGACCAGATCAAAACAGTAGGAAATTATCGAGGACAATGATTGCATGATACCTCGAACCTTCGTAATCCCCGATGATTCCGATGCCATGAAGTCAATGGTCAAAGAGGTGTAACAAGTCATATTGATCGAGCACCTGCTCGACCAAAAGGTATACCTGGGCACGGGATTAACTCCCGAGCTCAGGGAAAAACTCATTAAACTCCTTATTAAAAATATGGGTTGTTTTGCTTGGTCCCGCCTTGACATGACAGGGATCCCACCGTAGATCACCACTCGTCATTTGAGTTTGGACCCGGAGTTCAGATCAGTAAAGCAAAAGATAAGGCCACAGTCCGAGGTAAAGTATGTATTCATCAAGGATGATGTAACCAAACTTCTTAAAATAGGGCCCATTCAAGAAGTAAAGTATCCCGAATGGCTATCAAACATTGTTGTAGTCCCTAAGAAAGGGAATAAACTAATAATGTGTGTAGACTATAATGACTTAAAGAAAGCATGCCCTAAAGGTTCTTTTCCTTTGCCAAATATCGATCGCATCATCGATGCCACGGCCGGCCACGAGACTCTCAGCTTTCTCGTCGCCTAGTCCAGGTACAACCAAAATACAAATGAACATGGAGAACTGGGAAAAGACGTCATTTATCAGTAAGTATGGTACTTATTGCTATAATGCAATGTCGTTTGGGCTAAAAAATGCTGGTGCTATTTATAAACACCTAGTAAACCGAATGTTCGATATTTAAGGGCCTTCTATTTAGTTGATGCTTCTTTTTCCTTTGATGGAGAAGTAGTAGTTACTCTCTGAAAGTTCAAGCGAGTTCTTGAACAAATAGGTAAATCAATGGAGGTTTATAGTGATGACATGTTAGTTAAGTCCCTGCGCGTAGAGGACCATTTAACACATTTGCAGGAAACTTTCAACACATTGAAAATATACAACATGAAGATCAATCTTGAGAAATGTGCATTCGGGATCGGCTCAGGCAAGTTTCTCGGCATTATGGTGTCAAATCAGGAATCGAGATCAACCCCAAAAAAATCAAGGCAATCAAAGACATCGCAATCGTGGACAACATTAAGTCCGTACAAAGATTAATAGGGTGGATAGCCGCTTTAGGCCGGTTCATCTCGAGGTCTTCGGATCTAAGCCACATGTTCTTCTCACTTCTCAAAAAGAAGAGCAACTTTACGTGGACCCCGGAGTGCCAACATGCATTGGAAGAATTAAAGCTATATCTTTCGATCCCACCATTGCTTCATACTCCGAGAGCAGACGAGCAGCTCTACTTATATTTGGCGGTCTTGGAGATCGCAGTAAGTGGTGTACTAGTTCGAGAAGAGCAAGGTATGCAATTTCCTGTTTACTATGCTAGCCTAACTTTAGATGAGGCCCAAACCCGGTACCCAAACCTAGAAAAATAAGAACTTGCTCTAATAAGCGCCTCTAGGAACTTAAAACTTTATTTTCAATGCCATCATATCTGTGTTGTAACCACCTACCCCCTTCGCAACATTCTGCACAAGCCTGAACTCTTGGGCCGACTGGCCCAATGGGCCGTCAAAATCAGTTGGTATGATATCGAGTATAAACCCTGAATGGCTATCTGCTCTCAAATCTCAGCAGAATTCATGGCCTACTTCACGATATCGAGTATAAACCCCGAACGTCTATCAAGTATAAACCCCGAGGCCGAAAAAGAATTGTTGCTAAAATCAGGTAATTCTTTGAGGCTGTGGACTCTTTTCACAAACGGTGCTTCGAAAGTGAAGGGGTCCGGGCTAGGCATCATTTTGAAGCCACCCACAGGCAATACGATTAGACAATCTATCAAAAACCCTAAGTTGACTAACAACGAGGCCGATTATGAGGCCATAATTGCAGGTCTTGAGCTGGCTAAAAGTTTGGGAGCTGAGATCATCGAGGCCAAGTGTGATTCCCAGCTCGTGGTTAACCAAGTCAACAAAACCTTCGAGGTCCGAGAAGATCGAATGCAGAGGTACTTGGATAAATTGCAGGTAACCTTACACTGGTTCAAAGAATGGACCTTACAATATTTACCTCGAGAACATAATGGTGAGGTCGATGCCCTTGCAAACTTGGGGTCATCAGTTGAAGATGATAAAATTAGCTCGGGGACTGTCATACAGCTTTCAAAATTGGTGGTCGAAGAATCTACGCTGAAATAAACTCCACAAGCCTAACTTGGGATCACTACAAAAAAAACTGGAAATAGCTACGAACGCCATTTCTAAAACGCTCGTAGCTAGCAGAATTTCTTGATAATCCATTGCTAATCTGTCGTTAAATGAGATTAGCAATGGATTTTTCTATTTAGCTACAGAATTTTTCTGTCGCTAAAACCTGATATTTTAATAGTGGATTGGAGGAACAAATATATTGATTATCTGAAGAATGGGAAACTTCATCGGACTCTAAAGAATTGAGGACTCTGAGAATGAAAGCTACACGATTTACATTGGCCGAAGATGGAACACTGTACAAAAGGATGTTCGATGGGCTATTGGAAATATGCTTGGGTCCGGGCAACATCGACTACGTCCTACGAGAAATTCACGAGGGCACTTGCGGGAACCATTCCGGTGTGGAAATAAATACTAAGGAGTTTGTTTGAAAATGCAACAAATGCCAAAGGCATGCACCGATGATTCATCAGCCCGGAAGAGCAGCTTTATTCAGTCTTATCCCCATGGCCGTTCATGAAATGGGGAACGGATATCGTTGACCCTCTTCCGTCGGCCCCAGGTAAAGTTAATTCATTTTATTTATGATTGACTATTTCTCTAAGTGGGTTGAAGCACAGACTTTTGAGAAAGTTAGTGAAAAAGAAGTGATAGACTTCATCTGGGATCACACCATATGCCGATTTGGGATACCTGCCGAGATAGTATGAGACAATGGAAACTAGTTTATTGGCAGCAAAGTAACAAAGTTCCTCGATGATCATAAAATAAAAAGGATATTGTCGACACCGTATCATCCAAGTAGGAACGGAAAGACTGAATCAGCAAACAAGACCATTATTCAGAATCTAAAGAAAAGATTGAATTACGCTAAGAGGAAATAGAGAGAAGTTTTACCCGAAGTCCTTTAGGCGTATCGAACAACGTCAAAATCTAGCATTGGGGCAACATCATTTTCCTTAGTGTATGACACCAAAGCTCTGTTCTCGGTCGAGGTCGGGGAACCTAGAGTCAAGTTTCGATATACAATGAAAGAGTCGAATCACAAGGCTATGAACACAAGCATCGAATTTTTAGATGAAAAACGGGAAGTCGCCCTCGTTAGAATGGCAGCACAAAAGCAGCGCATCTAAAGATACTATAAATGAAGAGCCAATCTTCACCACTTTCGAATCGGGGACTTAGTTCTGAGGAAAGTCACCTTCAACACTTGAGACCCAAATGAAAGGAAACTCGACCCAAATTGGGAAGGGCCATATCAGTCCCTCGATGTCATCAGAAAGGGATCTTACAAACTTGACACAATGAAGGGCGAATAATTGACAAATAATTGGAACATATCACTCCTCAAACGATAATATGTCTAAGGTATGACTTTTTCCCTCTTCTTTTGTGTTTGGCACTAACTTATTTCAGGTGTTCAATCGAAGATTTTGAGAATCTCTCCAACACGAAGACCTTAGATTTTAAAGCACGCATTGCACTCTTTTTCCCTTAGATCATTTTTATCCCAAATGGGGTTTTCCGGCGGGATTTTTAACGAGGCAACAACTATTTGTGCTACCTGGGGACAATTCAGTAGTATTCGAAGCTTTATTACAATCAACCTCAAAATACTGGGGGCATCACCCTCGGATGTTATGTTTTCAAGGAAGATACTTCGCGTCAACAAGATCTCTATAGGAAAATTTTGTAAAGGGCCAAACGGTTAAAGGAACCGTGCCCGTGTAGATTACTCGAGCCCATTATGGAAAAATATGTACGCATGAACAATCTATTGAAAGAAGTACCTTTTCCAAATGTTCTATGCCTTAGTGAAATTTCTACCTTAACAATTTCATACTTACGATCTACTACGAAAACCGGCTCAAGAGCCAATCGTAACAAAAGCTTGAGCAATTAACCCGTACTCGGGGACTACCGTCCAAAAATCGACCTTCTCGAATTACTAAACTTCAAAATCATAAGACCTTATAAAGGAAACTCTCGACTTTATAGCCCACGACCATCCCACTCGGGGACTGGTTCTTCGAACGCTGTTGAGAAACAAGCCCAAAGGGCAAATCTCAAGTTAAAGGCTATAACCGAACTAACACGGTTCGGAGACGTCCGAATTCCGTAATAAAATAGGACTTCAAATATTTTCACAAAACTAGTTAAACAAGGAGACCCTTGGCAAAATTACAAAAGGTTTCTACAACATCAACCCTCGAAAACCGTAAGGGGTGCTAAATTATTCGAACCTCGAAAAAACTTATGCTAAGGCACAACAAAGTTTTCGATAACTCTAACCCCCGAGAATCCTAACGGGTACATAGTTACCTCGTGCTAAGGCATAATAAACTCTTATATGATTAATCTTTTTAAGCCAAAAAGGGAAGAAGCCACTCTTTTGAGGCCTTATCGGCCTAATTCAAAGAGCCTAAAGGCCATTATTTTTTTTGGGTTCAAGGATTGACCCTCACTCAAAAGAAACCTAAGGGTTTTATCTACTCCGAGTTCAATAAAGTACTCACTCGCTGATAAAGACTATATTATTCAAACTCCGATCAAATAACTTAAGTTTCAGATTCGTAAACAAACGAAAATGAAATTTTTTGCAAAACAACGAAGTGAGTCAAAATCCTCACAAAATATAAAGTATATAAGGCGAAAAGCAAAATAGAGTCTTCACAAAACAAAAATTGGAGACAAATCGGAAAGAAAAGGGATCTTTCACATGTGCAAAATATTTACAATGACCATTCAGGGCCTTACACAAAAATCCAAGAAAGAATAAAAAATTGTAAGTGCCTAATCTTCCCTGGGAGCTCCATATTCATCTCTACGCTCTCGGGTCCACTTGTGCTATCGGAGTCATCATCATCAGATAGCAAAGCTTTGTCTTCGTCCTCTAGAACTTTCACATTCTCGGTATCGGCCGTGAGGTCAAAACAACGAGCATGAATCTCTTCGAGAGTCTCTCTACGAGACTGACACTTAGTATGCTCGGAAACGATGGATAATAAAACCTGAGAAGCATAAAAAATTTCCTTTGCTCGAGTGTTAGCAGCTTCAGTGTCAGCCTAGTAGACGGCCACGACCACCTCCACGTCTACCTTTACTCTTTCCGCTTCAGATGCGGCCTTTGCAAGCTCAGGGGCCAACCGAGTCTCGAGCTCTTAAATTTTCTTAGCTTGGGGGAAGCTCTCTTCCTTCATGCTTTGGAGTTGACGCTTAGCCAAAGATATCTAGGCTCGAGCGTTATCTTTCTCCGAGGTGATTCGGTTCCTATTCTACTTCCACCCCAAAGTCTCCGTCTCTTTCATCTCAGCCTTCTCTCAAAGCTGCTCAATCTTTTCGGCTTTCTATTGAACCTGTGGGATTTAAGTGTTAGTCTCCAATATCAAATTGATATGTCAAGCTCCCAAAAATTTACATTACCTGCTCGATGAGATCCGTCTGCTCTTTATGAGTTGTTGCCAATTCAGCTCGGAGGTCCCTCATCTCCTCTTCTTTTTTAACATAGAGGAGTTTGAGGGTGTCTCTCTCCTACGTGAGCCTTTTGAGATCGGCCTCACACCGGTTTAGCTCAACTCGAGATTTGGAAAACACTTCCCCATGAAGCGTCACTGCCTATGGAGAAAAGAAGGAAATCAGACAAAGGGAAATAAAAGCAAACATAAACCTAATAATGAGGGTTGAAATCTACCAGGCTCGGGAGTCGCTGAGCATCATAAAAAATGATCGATGCATCCAAGTCAGAAACACCATCGACCCCCATGAAGCAGCCACAGAATAAGTCATCCCATTCGTAGGTTGTTCCCACATCGGGGCTCTCCATAGCCTGGGCCTCCCAAAATTTCCCCCAGAAAATGTAGGGAGGGGCAGCGAATCATCAATGTTGATTATCCCAAGCAAGACACTTGGGGCACTCTCTCCTTTTTGGATGACTTTGGAACATGACCCTTCGAGCACATACGCCGATTGTTCGTCACGGCGGGAGACAGCTTCAGCCTCCAATGACTCGGGGACTTTGATCGATCCATCTTTCGAGATTTCCTCGATATGAAGACGAGCCTCCTCGATCATCATCGGCTCAGCTGCTTTTGAAACTTCGACATTTCCCCTCTTTAGAGTCACCAGCTTACAACCAACATCTTCTCCCTCCACTTCTTCATCTCGTAGCTTTTGGGCTACTTCGATAGACAGAGCGGTAGTATCGTTCTTCGACTTACGAGCCTTGCTCTTCTTAGTCTTTGGAGTATCGCAAGATGAGACCCTTTTTCTCTTCTTTTCCTTGGCCAGTTTCGGGGCCTCCTCTTCCCCAGGTGGGGACGGACTCATGCCAGCATTTTCTCCGAGACCTGTATGGGAGGAAATCAAGTAAAAATAAGAAAGAAACAGTTCACAGAAAAATATGAAACATGGATAGAGAAGCTTACTATGATTTTTAGCCTCCCATCAGCCCTTGGCCAAATCACGCCAACAACGCTCAACATATGAAGAGGTCGAGACTAGTTTTCGAACCCAACCTTCAAGGTTTGGGATTGTACCGGGCACCCAAAAAATGATGCATCATAGGAAAGGATGGCAATACGAAAAGACAAAAGAAATAAAACGGTAGATGGAATCTATAGGTGAGTTCGTGCTTACGCTTCATGTTCCACTCTTCAGAGAATGACATATTCTCGGGCAGAATTATGTCGGAAGTCCTCACTCGGACAAACCGGCCCATCCATCCACGGTCCTTGTCTCATCTATGCTCGAGAACAGCACCTTGGTGGCTCGACGTTGAAGCCTTATTAATCCACCTCGATAGAGACGGGGGATGTACATTCTAATAAGGTGGTCGAGGGTAAAAGGCATCCCCTCAACTTGGGTCACGAAGAATCAGAGCAAAATAACAATGCGCCAGAAGGATGGATAGTTCTGGACCAGGATTATTTGGTATTTGTGGCAGAATTCAAGGATAACGGGGTTAACAGGACCCAACATAAAAGGGTAAGTGTAAACACTCAAGAACCATTTCACATGAGTGGTGATATCCTCTTTAGGGATCGGGATCACCACCTTCTTGCCTTCCCAACGGAAATCCTATTTTATCTTGCTTCAGGTTGCCCTTAGTTATCGAGCATATGTATCTCGACATCGGCTCATATCGGCCAGGGACTGATATGGTTTCTCGATCTTAAAATCAGAAGTGATATCGCATGACCCGGGAACACACTCTTCGATGCGTGGCTCCACTACCATTTTATCACTGGTCGGCCGCAATGAAGAGGCTTTTTCCTTTGGGGGAACGATTTTAGATGTTTTCGCCATTCCTAAGTGAGTTCAGAAAAAAGAAGATGATGAAGTTTGTTGTTTAATAAGAAGGTTGGCAAACAGGATATGGAGAATTGAAAAACTTAAAGAGAGAATTTGTGCTTTGAAGATTAGAAGAGATTTTGGAAGAAAGTTTGACAAAATTGTGAAGATGGACTATTTATAATGTTTGCCATAACGGTTCAAGGGCACTAGTGGCCGACCATCAACTGGCACTAATTAATGATCTTGAGAACTGTGCAGGCACGACGCTTTAGTCGCCTCCATCGCTTACATCATAAGGGTGACATCATAATTGGCCGAGGTGCAAAATCGAAAGCTCAGTTCATTTCTTCTCATTAGTCTCTAATAAATAAGGGGACTATCTGTATACAGTCAAAATCGGGCCTATCCAATTTTGCTATTAGATCGAGACAAAGGAGTTCTCTAAAGATTGCAGTGTCCATCGAGACCAAGGCCAGCAGCAATCGAGACTATGTATGACTGCCTTCAAGTGAAATGCAATAACGGGAAGATGAAATATCCTTAACCGGTCGGAGATCACGACAGAAATCTCGGAAAAGATCAAATCAAGGGCGGTTATTTGTACCAATCATGGGATTTACTACCACAGTTAAAATTGTACTATAATTAGGATTACTTTAGTATATAAAGAGGGATCCCCATCATTTGTAAACACCTACATTCATATAGAAAAGCAATATAATATTTCTCTTTTTCTCTGGTTTATAAACTTGTTGTTCTTTAATTGTTCTTACTTCATCAAGCTCGAGGGTTCATCAGGTTGGGGTACTGCCCAGACATTGGTTTGTTTTACATTCTTGTTAATTCCCATCATTCATCTCTATGTTAATCAATTGGTATTAGGTGAAATCACATATCCTTAAAACAACATTATAAGTTTAATTGTTATCCAGTTTTTATGTTAAACAAAACTAAAAATGGAAATATTGTCATATAAATATATATAATAAAGTAAAGGAAATATAGATTATCATGGAAAATTTCATGACATAGTGATTTATGTTATCTTTATGAAAAGAGAGAATCTGATTTGAGTTCTTCAGTGAATATGAAATTGTTGATACGCCTATGTAATATGTTGATTCAGGCGCGGCCTTGATTATTAATTGACTTGTTTAAAGAATTTTTTAGCGCATGCAAGAGAATATGTACGGACTATTATACGACTCCAAAGCTAAATGAGAGCGAGCTTTCCAACCAAATGATACTTTATGGACCCTTTTTTAGGTAAGTAGTAACATTACAAGGAGCTACTTGCAGACTATTACAAAAGGAGTAATCCAAATCTTGCCGCAGGGGTTGGTCATTTGGAAAGGCAGGTGGATTGTAGAGCAGATCCGTTGTGTTGCAGGGTTTGACAAGACGCCGATAGACAGTCCCTGCTTGATTAACTAGTAGTTGTTCTAACAAAAAATCTGGTGGCTAAGTGAAAATAGATGTGTTGTCTTGAGGTTGAGTAATCGAGCCATGTTGATCCAGATAATGTGCCGCATAGTTTTTCTCCATGTATGTGCGAGTGATGGGTGGATTACCCAGCTGGTGGAGTAAGAACTTGCATTCCATTAGAAAGAATGAGTAGTGAAGATTGTCATTATAAATCATTATTATTACCTCTGTAGAATTCACATTTACTTCCAGTGGTGTCAGTTGGTGTTGTTGTGCAAGTTGTAAACCTTGAAGCAAGGCTTTTAATTCCATGCATGTGGAATTGCCTGTTCAGGATGAACCCATGAATCCCATTAAATATTGGCCTTCTGAATTTCTGAAAATTCCCCCAAAACCATTGATAGTAGGGTTTGTTTTGGCCTCTCCATCTGTGTTAAGCTTAATTGTGCCAACCGCTGGGGGTGCCATTTAATATACATTGGCGTACTAGTGTGTTTTGTCATCTGCTCTTTTGCGTTTTGATGAATAAGATAATGAAATTCCACTATTTGGGAAATTGGTTGCTTGGTGGAGGGTAGTTGTTTATTATTCTAGCGATTAAAAATATAGTGGCTCCTTGACTTCCATATGTGCCACACTATATGAGGAATAAGTGTGGCTGGGGGGTAAGTTATAGGGTAAGTCTTTTGCATGTTGGATTATGTAGTGGATTGCTTGAATATGTGTTAAGATATGAGTGTTACAGTGTTGAATGTAGGGAGTCAACCCTAGTTGTGCCCATATGGCATTTGTGCATGGGCAGTGGAATAGAAGATGGCTAATAGTTTCAACGTGTTGGTGGAATAGAATACAATTGTTAGATATGGTAACCTTTATATGGTATAGGTATGAGGCAGTTTGTACGCGTTGATAGGATACTAACCACAGAAAGTGAATTATTTTTGGCGGTAGATTCAGTTTCTAGAGCTAATGATGATGGTATGGTGGAGCTGGTTGTTGGAGAGCTATGTACAGTGATTTGACTATAAACTAGCCATTTGGTGTTAATCCTAGATGATTGTATCCATTGCCTGTGGTGTTGTTAACTTTGGGCTAAATATTTTTTTTTATTAGGGAATTAATATTTCCAGGTAGAGAGAAAGTTAAGGAGAATGTGTCAATTGTATTATTAGTGATTTAATTGTTAAGGGCGGTTTGAGCCTCATGGAGCTGTAGAGGTCCATGTATTAATTGACGAACAGTTATATTAGGTCCTATCCATGGTTCATGCCACATATTGATATTAGTGCCCCATGCAATGTGCCAAAAAAGGCCGGTTTGGCATAGGTTCCATCCTAATAAAATATTTCTCCAGGTGGGTGAACCATAAGTTCATGTTTTCCTATGAAGATAATTGTTGAGTAGTATGGATGCCCATAGGGAATTTGTATTTTTTAAAAATCGCCAAACTAGATTTCCTAAGAAAGCATTATTCTTTGTAGTTAAATTTTGAATGCCTAGTCCCCCATGCTTTTTGGGTCTTTGAACTACTTTCCATTTTACTAAGTGGATTCACTTTTTGTGTTCAATGCTACCCCAGATAAAGTTTCTTTGGTAATGATTCATTCTGAAGATGACGTCGGAAGGTATTTTAATGTATTGCATTATATGGTTTGGTAAGGTTGTTTAGTGTAGAATTAATTAAAGTAGTCCAACCTGCCATGAATAGAAATTGTGATTTCCATCCTGATAATCTTATTTTGAAGTTATCGAGTATGTATTAGAAATCATTTGCAGTGGGTTGCTTTACAAATAAGGGAAACCCCAAGTATTTGCTAAAAGTGGTACCTTCCTTCATATTAAAAGATGAAAGGACAAAGTGTTTGTCTGAAGGGGAAGTGTTTTTTGAGAAAAAGATTTTAGATTTTTGAAAGCTGATACTTTGACCAGACTTCTGAGTGAAGGTTGTCAATGTATCAATTATGGAGTGTACAGTGGAGGTGGTTATGTGAGATGTTAATATGATATCATTCGCAAAAAACAGATGGGATATTAGGGGCAAGTTATGGGAAAATTTGATTGCTTTCCATTGTTGGTAATTCACCAGTTGGTGTATATGCCTTGAGATTCGTTCTAGACATAATATAAAAATATAGGGGGATAGCGGATCTCCTTGTCTAATACCCCAAGTTGGTTGGAAAAATGGTGAGGGGTGTCCTTTTATAAGGATTGAGATGGAAGTAGTTGTTATAAAAGACATAATTATAAAAATAATTTTTGTTGGAAAATTAAAGAAGTGTAATGTTTCTTTGATGAATTCCCACTCCATTTTATCAAAAGCTTTTTCTAGGTCTAATTTTAATAAAAAAATTGCAATTTTACCTTTCTTTTTCCTAAAGTTGAGTATTTCTTGAACGATTATAGTATTATTCGCAGCTCTTCTTCCTTTAAGGAAATCGGATTGTTTAGGACTAATTATTTTATTAATTAAAGGCTTAATTCTTTGTACAATTAACTTGTTAATAATTTTGTAGATAGTATTATATAGCCCAATTGGGCGATATTAGGTAATTGTAGAGGGGTTTTTAATTTTTGGTATTAGACAAAGGTATGTTGTATTTGCCTATATTGGTAGTTTCCCAAACTGGAATACTTCATTACAAAAGGACATGACAGATGTTGATATTTGGGGCCAATATGTTTGATAAAAATAGGGGTGAAGTTCATCTGGCCCTGGTGCTTTGAGAGGTTTAAAGGAGTGAACTGTTTGGTAGATTTCCTTTATAGATAAAGGTCTGGACAGACATAGTTGGTCACTGGTCGTAAGAGAGTGAGTATCATGGTTTATTATGTGAATAGTGGATTGTATGTGTGTAGTGGTAAAGAGAGAATCATTGAAATTATTTATTAGGGAGTCAACTTGTGGTTGCTCCGTGACCCAATTTCCCCCTAAGTCCTTGAGGGCTGTAATTCTATTTTGTATCCTGCGTTGTAGGGTAATTAGCTAAAAAAAATTGTATTGGTATCTCCCTGTTGTAGCCAATTTATCCGCGATTTTAGTTTCTAAAAATCTTCTTCTAGTCTTAATAAATGGTTAACTCAATTATTAAGTTTTGTTCCAGTAATTGAAGGAAATGACTGGTAGTGTACTTGGGGGAAGATTGTATACCACTTAGTCTTGCTAGGATTGTTTTTTGTTTCTTAAAAATATTACCATATGTAAGCTGGTTCCATTGTTGTACTTCTTCAGCAAAGTTTTCTATAGCAGTTAGAAGATTTTGATTAGGAGTCCAATTATTATGAATAAGATTAATAAAAGACGGGTGTGATGTCCAAATTATTTCAAAATAGAATATATTTTTACGATGAAAATTAGTCTTTAAATTAAGAAGTATTGGGCAATGGTCGGAATGAGTTCTAGGGAGATGTTGGATATTAGCCTCAGGAAATAGTGTTAGCCAGTCATAATTACTAACAAATATGTCTAGTCTCACAAGTATTCTAGTGGCTAGATTACTTTATTAGTCCAAGTATATCGACTACCTCTAAAACCTAGGTCCATTAAGTGACAATAGTCGAGGAATCTAATGAACTTATCACATCTAGAGTTATTAATAGGATTTCCACCATACTTTTCGTTAGCTCTTGTAACTTCATTAAAATCCCCCCAATTAACCATGGCATATTAGTATGATCATGCAAGTGTTTTAACTGTTCCCATAAACAAAGTCTTGCATGTCTATTATTTTTAGCATAAATAACAGAAAGTAGCCAGCGTTTAGGGTTAGGTGTTACTTGGACAATAAAGTAAATTGTTTCTGAGTTAACTTCAATTTGTTCAAGATTTAAAATGTCTCCTTGCCATAGCAGTGCGATTCCTCCTGATTAGCCTTGAGCGGGTTCCTTTGCTATGTGAGGGAACTCAAAATCTTCCTTCAAATGAGCATGACTTTGAACATGGGTCTCCGATAGAGCCACTAAAGCAGGTTGGTGGTAGTTGAGAAGTGACATAAAATTCCTCTTAAAATATGTAGACTGAGTTCCGTGACAATTCCAAATGATGAACTGCATTTGATTACTATGAGAGTGTGGGTGGGGTGGAGTCTGCTAGGGCTCCATGGTAGTTGTGTTCATTCCTCTTAGTGAGGGTATCAGAACTACCCCATATTTTCCTACCTCGGGATTGTTTCTAGGGCGAATGTTGAATGAGCAGCTTTGAAGATCCTTGGGACATATTATGATCATTTTTCTTGCATATTGTTCTTTTAGGTCGTAGTGTTTTTTGTTATTCAGGATGGGTCTTGTTTCCCTGTTCTCCACCATGTCTGCTCCCAATTCCAGTTGAGCTATTTCTTTGAGACTGTCGAGAGGATCTTGCTGGTGTCGTACTGGAGTTGGTTGATAAGTCATGGTCTATGCATGCATGGGGGAGGGAATGTATAATACTGCTCTTTGTTGTATCCATGGTACTAGCGAATGTGATGGCATCTGTGGCGGGTAGAATGGCAGGTCCATCGAAGCAGTTTGGTTGTAGTACATCGGAGGTAGTTGAGTGGTATTTGGACTTGTTGCATGGAGAAGGGTGGATGCATGGCCCATAGATTTTGATTGTATAGGTCCACTTCCATCCTCATACCCTCTATGACTATTTGGGCAATGTCTGCTGGGTTTTGTATCACTTTTTGTCCTTCCGCTTCCATCATGAAGGTCAAAGCATGGTCGTGGAGGCTCATCTCCAACCAGGATTGGAGGCATGCTTGCATGTGGGGATATTGTGTGATGTATAGTGGTGGTGGGTGTGGTGGTAGGTTGTTCCAAGGGTGGTTAGGTGATGGATTCATTGTAATGGGGTGTTGGAGAAGTGGTGTGGTGGAGTATGCCCTGGTTCTCATATGCTGATGGTTTAAACCCAGTCGACTCATGGTGGTTAGTATTAGTAGTAGTAGTAGTATTAATTATTTCTTTATGTGTGGGAGTGGTATTAGGAAGTGTAGGGTGTATTAATGAGTGCGATTCAGTTGAGGGGGACAAGGGAGTGGGCAGACTCGGTGGTTGAATAGAAATGGGAAATGATGGCTGTGGATTGAGTGTGGTGAGGGATTCTTGAGGGGTGTGTGATAGGGTCTGGGCTAGAGGAGAGGGGTGTGTTAATTGGTTTGGGCTTGTGGTGGCAGGAGTTTTAGGGCCATCATTAGATGGGTCTGTGAATTCCGTAGGAGGTGTATTTGGGGCCTAATATGCCTGAGATAGTGAGTTGGCAGTCACGTGTGTTATTGAAGCCACGCGGAAGTTTATGTTGGGTAATTGGGCAAATGTGGAAGGAGGAAACTTTGGGATTATGTGAAGTTAAAGGTGTGTCAGTGTGGTGTGAGTTGGTTGAGGGGGTGTGAATTTCCTGGTGTACAATCTGGGAGTAATTTGTGAAGGTGATTGATTTGGAGGGTTGTGTGGGTAGGTACATAGATTCTTATTGTGCCCTAGTCTGTCACAAAGAGTACAGAGCACAGAGAGCCCTTCATATAGTATTTGTTGCCAATGATTACCTATAAACACATGAGATTTCACTAGTCGTTCAAATGAAACTTCAATGCAAATACGTGCATAGTGACCTCTTGTGGTCGGTGATGTGCATGTATCTATTTTGAGTAAAGTTCCAATCTTGGATCCAACTCGTTGTAGTATTTCAAAATCATAGAATTCAGTGGGCAATTCTGGTAGACGTAACCAAATGGCTGAGTAAGTGAGTTGTGCATTGGATGCTATGAACTTAGGCTCCCATTTACGAACGGATAAAAAATAATTAAAGATGAACCAAGGCCCTCCATATAAATCTTTGTGCATATTTTCTTCTTGTTGGAATTTTATAAGGAAGAAGTCACATCCTAGGTCTATAGGAGATATGTCTTCTGTAGGTTGCCATAAAGCAAGTAGTTTGTTTTTCAAATTTGGTGTCCAATTTTACGTCCAAACAGTCTGACTATGACTGAGTACTTCCAGGGTGAGTAAAGTCGAGTTTTATCTGTGGAGGTGAGTGGTACGAAATAGCCATAGTGGAGGTCATTTTCTATTTCATCGAATAGATATAAAGGTGTTGGTTGGTTGGTAGCAGTATTGTGTTACTGAGGAAGGAGTTTTTGGTTGAGGAGTGTTTCCTTGAAATGTCTTTACATCGGATGAGTGGTATGGTGGAGAGTCTATGTGCATGTTGTTTAGGTCTGGTGGTTTTGGAGAGGAGTTGGTGGAGGTGGATGTGGAGGTTGGTTCCATGGTTATTATGTGTTGCGAAGGAGGAGAAGAAGAATTATATGTAGAGAGAAGGAAGAGTATCTCTTTCTAACCTATATAGACTCTCTTTTGAGATCCATTCCAAGTAGAATGGACCCTTTGCTTGTATAGTGGTTGACAAAATGATTTTTTAGAACCATCCTCATTGGATTTATTGAATACATATCAATTTCTTTTATAATTTCTATCCTATATATTTTCCATGGCAATTTTGTTTAATAGTTTAACTGCATAGTTGTCATGAATGTGACTGGATTTAGATGGATTCATTGTTCAACGTGGATATATAAAGTATAAATATTTAAGTCTTTTACCGAATAACACTACACAAAAAATAGAATCTAACGACGGATTTTAGCGACAAATTTAGTTCCGTTGTTGATTACGACGAATTGGTTATGGAATAATAGTTTCGTGGAAAAAAAAGCCAAAAATAATTAGTATATAATATAGCGACGGAATAGCAATGAAATCGAAAATTTATCACTAATTGTTGGCGCTAAATATTGGCGCCCTCAATTTACCTACGGATGTAGCGACAACCACTGAGCGGCAAAATTTATTTAACTACAGCGATGGAATTAGCAACCAAAAATCCGTCGCTAGCCTTAATTTTTTTATCAAAATTTTTTAAAATTCGTTTCTACGGAAATATCCATCGATAATTTACTCTTTAATAAAAAATAATATTATTTTTAGCGACGAAAATTGAGCCGCAGCTAAATCCGCCGCTGAATACCACTTAATTATTTTTCCTAGGGCACAAATTGGTAAAACCTCAGTCTTTCTTCTAATAGAGTAGAAATGCCCTGGGAGCAAAATTAGGCGGTTGGGAGTAAAATCAGTAGAAGAAACACCTTGAAGACAAGAACAAGAGCAAAAATCAGTAGCCAACATGAATCTAAGGTTTGTAGATGGAATTAATTTGAATCTAAATATTTCTTCTAACAATCATTTGGACTACTATTGTTTAGAGTTAAGTGAACTATAATACCGAGATTCAAATCTGGTGAAAATATTGAAGTGGTGTATCTAAAAGATAACCTGGAGTTTTGTCAGAAAATGATTTTGCTATAGTCTATAGACAAGGTTTAGCCGTCCACATATCCATGCAAGATTTTATTAATTTTCTCATAAATTCAAGTTTCCCTAGTTAGTTTCTTCTGTCATCATCTAAGTTGGTGACTCTTTGTGATTGAGCAGTATACTTTTTTTGTTCTAAGCTACCATATGTGCTAATTGCTAAAGCAGGACCTCGGTATTCTTCAATCTTTGTTCAGCTCCTCACTCTTTCATATTTGTATTCTTCAATTCCAACAAAATATGTGGTTACTACACCTGTGTTCCCATATGATTTTTGGGAACTGTTATTTTCACCTCCCACATCACCATTCTTCTTAGAATTTTTTTACCCCCACTAGCTGACAAGGGTTTTCTTGAAATTCCAAATGTTTCGAGGTACTGCAATTCAATTGGTTTTTTTATTTAGTGAAATTTATATTCCTGTATTTCTTCAGCTGCTTTGGTAACAGATCTGTTTTACAATTAGCAAGACCATGTTTTAGTATTTGGGTACTCTCTATTTGCTGGAAAGTGTTGAATTAATATTTTTGGGGTGTTAAAGATTTGTAATTTTTTGGAGCACTACTGTGAGTACTAAAAGTATCCTAATTTAAAATTTATTTTCTTATTATCTTACTCGTAGAAAAAAGAAGTTTTATTATCGTCTTTTAATTCTATATTAAATAAGAATATGAATAATTTAGAGCGTGCTTGGATGAACGAGAGGTTGGATGGCCGAGGGGGTGTTAATTCTAATTTTGTAACTAGAGTGGATAGCTTTCTCCTATTTGCACGTTCTCAGTGAAATCGCATGAGTGGCGAGAATGTTCGATGTCCATGTAAAAAATGTTGCAATATTATATACATAGATGTTGAAACAATTAAATTGCACATTTTTAAGTTTGGATTTGTGAAAACTATTCTATTTGGAAGTATTAAGGGGAAAAAATGTGACTCGTGTGATGTCATCTAGCAGTTATCTACATGGTGGTGTTCAACCTGCATTAGGATATGATAATCCATACCGACAAATGGTTTTAGATGCAGCTGGACCCAACTTTGGCCAGGGTTCTAGTTGGCAATCTTATAGTAATACTGAATTTGAGTCGTCTCATCATTTTGAGCCTTCAATGGAGGACGAGGCTAATCCTTCAATGGAGGAGGAGCCTAATCCTGAATCTCAAAGGTTTTATTATTTGCTAACGGCCGCTGATACTGAATTGTATCCTGGTTCTTCCCTCTCTCAACTCGCAATAGTTTCTAGGATGTTAAATATCAAAATGGAGAATAATTTATCACAGAGAGGATATGAACAAATGATGCAATTTATGAAAGAGGCTTTACTTGAAGATAACATAATGCTTGAAAGTTATTATCAAACCAAGAAGCTAGTGCGTAGCTTGGGTTTGCCGTTTGAAAAGATTAATTGTTGTAATTTAGGATGTATGTTGCATTGGGGTGACGATGAAGATCTCACATCTTGCAGTTTTGTGGCTACGAGAGGTTTAAACGTCGTGTTGGTTCTCGTAAGAGGAAATTAGTCCCTTATAAAAGGATGTATTATTTTCCTTTGATTCCTAGATTGCGAAGATTATATGCATCTCATGTTACAGCCGGTGACATGAGATGGCATCATGAGCATATACAAAAGGAGGGGGTAATGCGTCATCCATCAGACTCTGGCGCTTGGAAGCACTTCAATGAAACTCATTCATTTTTTGCTGCTGAACCAAGGAATGTGAGGCTGGGGCTATATACGGATGGTTTCCAACCATTTGGTCAATCAGGAAGAAAATACTCTTTATGGCCAGTGATTGTCACTCCATACAACTTACCTCCTTGGATGTATATGAAAGAGGCGTACATGTTCTTAACTGTCATTGTTCCAGTGCCAACCAATCCTAAACAAAAAGTTGATGTTTTTCTACAAATCCTAATAAAAGAATTGACCTTGTTATGGGAGGAAGGTGTGGAAACATTTGAAATCTCAAAAAAAGCAAAACTTTCAATTAAGGGCGGCTTTGATGTGGACAATCAGTGACTTTCTAGCATATTCTATGTTATCAGGATGGAGTACTGCTGGCAAGTTAGCATGTCCTTATTGTATGGAGGAAGCACAATATTTTAAATTATGCCATGGTGGAAAAATAACTTGGTTTGATAGTCATAGAATGTTCCTTGACCAACATCATCCATTTAGGAAAGATCGTAAAAGCTTTCTTAAAGGTCAGACTGTCAAAAGGCTACCACCGGCACTTAGAACGGGAGAGGAAATTTTGAACCAAATTAGTGAGTTAGCGGTAAGGAAAGTAACAGAGGAAGATGCACAAGTAGGTAATTCGAGAATATGTAAATCTTGTGGATGGAGAAAGCGAAGCATCTTTTGGGATTTTCCTTATTGGAGTTCTAACATGATTCGGCATAATCTTGACGTCATGCATATTGAAAAGAATGTCTTTGATAATGTATTTAACACAGTTCCTAATATTAAAGACAAAACCAAAGCACGTCTGGATATGATAACCTATTGCAATAGGCCTCAGTAGGCAAAGGATGCTAATGGAAAATATCCGAAAGTTGCATATACAATAGACAATGAAGCAAAAGATATCTTATTCGATTGGGTGAAAAGTTAGAAGTTTCCAGATGGGTATGTTTCAAATTTGGGTCGATGTCTAGAGACGAACAAGTCTAGGTTATTTGGCATGAAAGGTCATGATTTACACGTGTTCATGAAACGATTAATGCCTATTGCCTTTCGTGAACTACTTCCTAGTAATGTGTGGCAGACACTACAAAATTGAGCTTATTTTTAAAGATCTTACTTCGACCACTCTACGAGTAGCTGACATGGAGATATTAGCAATAGACATCCTACAGATCTTGTGTAAGTTGGAACGTATATTTCCACCGGGGTTCTTTAACTCAGTGGAACATTTGTCCATGCATCTGCCATATGAAGCAATTGCTGGACCTGTACAATATCGATGGATATATCCTTTTGAGAGGTAAATTTAAAACTTCTATGTCATAATAGTGACAAGTATGCTACATATGACTTTTTAATTTAACGGTCCATTCATTTATTTATTTAAGTACCTTGGAACTTTGAAAAAAATGATTATGAATAAGCTAGTGTTGTGGGATCTATTTGTGAAGCATACTTGACGACAGAGTCAACATAATTATTTTTCTCATTATTTTGAACCTCATGTCATTACACATAATCATAATATGGACCGGAATGATGATGGTGGTTTTGTGGAAGATCATAAAAGAAATTTATCAATATTTACACATCCAGATCGACTATCGGGAGAAGCAAAAAGTAGTAGTTAGTACACCTAGAAGAACCAGGTTCTTCTAGAGTGAAAATTGGGTACCACACAAATCACCCCCGCCCCTCTTGTGTGGTATTGACATTTAGAATATCAATTGGTATTAGAGCAGGTTATCCTTGAAGAGGTTAACACCTTAGGAAAAGATCAAGATGAGTGCACCATCTGGGAAATGGGAAGGGTAATCTACTGCTAGGCCTCCACTCTTCAATGGTCAGTGCTACTCCTGGTGGAAGAACATGATGAGAGATCATATTATAGGAGAGGACTATGAACTCTGGGACATAGTCACTGATGGTCCTTTGGCAACTACAAAGAAGAACGAGGAAGGAGTGGATGTGCCAAAGACAAGAGCTGACTGCACTGCTGAAGAATTGAAGAAATGGGAGAAGAATGCCAAGGCCAAGAAATGGCTTGTGTGTGGACTAGGTCCAGATAAGTACAATAGAATTCAAAGTTGTACCACTGCTAAGAAAATATGGGACAATTTGCAAGTGGCTCATGAAGGAACACCTCAAGTGAAGAGGTCCAGAGGAACACTGTTGTACTCTCAATATGAGAATTTCACTATGAAGGAAGGAGAAACCATCCAAGAGATGTATACAAGGTTCACCACACTGACAAATGAACTTTACTCTCTTGGAAGGATTATCCTTGAAGAAGACAAAGTTGAGAAGATTTTAACAAGGGTTCTGCTAGTCTCTTGGGAAAGCATAATCACTGTTATTCAGGAATCAAAGAATATTGCTACCCTTAAGTTCGTTGAACTAATTGGAAACCTTACTGCCTATGAACTGAGAAGGAAAACCATGAAAATGGATGCACCCAAGAAGGAAAGAAGTTTGGCTCTTAGAATTGCTGAAGGTTCAGATCTGAAAGATGAGTAAATGGCTATGATCACAAGAGATTTCAAAAAGTACCTGATGAGAGGAAAAAGGTTCTTCAAGAGGTACAACCTTCAACAAACCAAAGGCTCCTTAGAAACAAACCAATTAGGGTTGCTACAAATTTGGTAAGACTGATCACATGATCAAGAATTATCCTCAATGGAAAATTGAGTGGAAGAAGGAAAAGGCTAAACGAGGGAACAGGAAGAAGGAATAGGTTCAACGAAAAAGAAATAAAGGATAAACAAAGGCTATGGTTGCTGCCTGGGGAGAAACATCAGATGAGGACTCAGAAGATGAAGCTGGAGATGAACAAGCACTTATGGCCATCGGAGAATTAGATGATGAACAAGAGGTAAGTATTCTTCATCTCAAAGACAAGATTAAATTCCTGTGTAAAGAAAGGTTTTCTGAGCTACTGCTAGATTTCAATTATGATTATGTGATAATTAACAATGTGAAGAAAGAAATGTCTAGGGAATGTGTGATCCTAAAAGCCAAGTGCAAAAATCTAGAGTCTAGGGCTAATGAAAGTGAAAGTAAAAATGCTGAGTTGAAGAACCAGGTTCTTAAAATTGACACTAGTGTCCTAGAACATAGGTCTGAGAACTTAAAACTAAAATTAGGAATAGGAAAGAAGAAAGCTAATCACACACATCTCAACCTAGAAGAAAACTTAGGAAAAATGAAGGATGAGCTGTACAGGAAGGATGACAGATAAGAGTATTAAAAGAAAATCTAGGTAAAGTAAAACATGAACTAGACAGAACTTACAAATGGAACAAGGCTTATGATGCACTCTCTTGGTTAGAAGAACATCACAGTAGCAATAAAAGAGTACTCGGTTATGTGACTCAAGCACCTATGTGGGATCCTAAAAGCAAGTACCTCACTCTTCCTGAGAAAAAAATCTACACACACTGTGGCAAGACTGGCCATTACAAAAATGAATGTAATGCAAAAGAAAAGGCCAGTCAAAAGAATAAAGCTTTTGTTCAAGGAAAAAATAGGCTGCCTGGGTGGGCTAGAAGGAATCTGATTTATCCCTTTGCCTATATAAAGGGAGTTTGGGTTGCTAAAACTAACCCCTGATTTCTTTTTGTAGGTCCAAGTGAAGGGAAGTAGCCAAATATGTTATATGGATAGTGGTTGCTCAAAACATATGACTGGAAGTAAGAACCAGTTCCTTTCACTTGAGGACTTAAAGGGAGGTAATGTCTCCTTTGGAAATGGGAAGAAAGGTGAGATTATTGGGTTGGAAAGGTAGGTAAGACAGACTCTCACTATATTGAGAATGTCTACTTGATAAATAGCTTGAAATATAGCTTGATCAGTGTGTCACAACTATGTGACAGAGGTAACCTTGTAGCATTCACCTCTACTAAATGCTTTGTGATTAGCCTTACCACTGACAAGATTGTTTTGCACGGAAAAAGAGTTAACAATATTTACATTATAGATTTGTCTACTCTTTCAGAAAATTAACTAACCTGCCTAAGTGTGCTGGATAATGATCCCCTCTTGTGGCACAAAAGACTTGGTCATGCCAGTCTGAATTAGCTAAACAAATTAGTCTCCAAGGACTTGGTGATAGGGTTACCTAACATCAAGTTCAAGAAAGATAAATTTTGTGAGGCCTGTGCAAGGGGGAAGCAGGTAAGATCATCCTTCAAAAGCAAGAAAATTGTAAGCACAACCAAGTCGTTGGAACTGCTCTGTATGGATCTCTGTGGTCCAATGAGAACCATGAGCAGAGGTGGAAAGAAATATGTAATGGTACTTGTTGATGATTATTCTAGATTTATCTGGGTACTATTTCTAACATCTAAAGATGAAGCATTTGACATGTTTACTGCCTTTTGTTAGAAAAATAATAAACAATTAGGAAATCAACTTTGCATCCATTAGGTCTGATCATGGAACTGAATTTGAAAATGCTAAGTTTGCTGAATTCTGTGATGAAAATGGTATAGATCATAACTTCTCTTCCCCTGGGACTCCTCATCAAAATGGAGTAGTTAAAATAAAGAACCGGACCCTTGAAGACATGGCTAGGACTATGCTTCTTTCTAGTAAGCTGCCCCATAACTTCTGGGCAGAGGCTGTAAATACTGCATGTTACATTATAAATAGATGCATGACTACACCTTTTGTAGAGAAGACTCCCTATGAAATAATTAAAAGGAGAAAACCAAATGTATCCCATCTAAGGGCATTTGGATGTAAGTGCTTTGTGCACAATAATGGAAAAGACTCCCTAGGTAAGTTTGATCCCAAAAGTGATAAGGGAGTATTCTTGGGATATTCTTCACATAGAAAAGCATATAAAGTGTTCAATAAAAGAAATTTGTGTGTAGAAGAAAGTGTGCATGTAATATTTGATGAAACTAACATTCTTTTTTAGAGACAGGAACATAAAGATGAAGCCATTGGATTGGTAAAGGATTTGACTAAAGCCTCAGTGCAAGTCAAAGTGGCACCAAAAGAAGGAACATGTGATGGAACAGGTTCTTCTATTCAGGGCAACCTGACAGGGGGAACTAATCAAAGAGGAATTGAAATAAATCCTCTAAACGAACCTGTTCATGACCCTATTCCTCAGCAACAGAACATGGGAGAAACATCTAGTATGAACCAGTTGGTTGTAAAACCTCACAAGTATCAAAATTCTCATCCTATTGAGAACATATCATTGATCCAACATCTGGAGTCAAAACTAGATCACAATTAAAGAATCTGTGTGCTTTTGATGCATTTTTATCTCTTATTGAACCTAAAAATGTTGTTGAGGCTTTGCAGGATGCAGATTGGGTAAATGCAATGCAAGATGAACTCAATCAGTTTGAGAGAAGTCAAGTTTGGCATCTAGTTCCAAGACCTAAGGATAGATCAGTTATTGGTACAAAATGGGTCTTTAGAAACAAACTCGATGAAGATGGAACAGTTACAAGAAACAAGGCAAGACTGGTGGTCCAAGGTTACAGCCAAGAGGAGGGCATAGATTATGATGAGACTTTTGCTCCAGTTGCAAGACTAGAGGTAATAAAACTCCTTATAGCCTTTGCAACATACATGGAATTCACTTTTCATCATATGGATGTCAAAAGTGCCTTCCTGAATGGCTACCTAAAAGAAGAATTATTTGTGAAACAACCTTTAGGGTTTGAGAGCAAGGAATGTCCTGAGCATGTGTACAAGTTAGACAAGGCTCTCTATGGACTCAAGCAGGCCCAAGAGCATGGTATGAACGACTGTCAAAATTTCTGCTTGAACATGGTTACAAAAGATGCAAAATTGATAGTACCTTATTCTTAAGGGAAAAAGGTAATGATCTCCTTGTGGTACAAATATATGTTGATGACATAATCTTTGGGGCCACCACTGATAAGCTAAGTAAGGACTTTGCAAAACTAATGGAGAGTGAGTTTGAAATGAGTATAATGGGTGTTCTTAACTTCTTCTTAGGCTTGTAGATCGAACAAAGTCCTAATGGAACCATGATTCATCAACAGAAGTATGCAAAAGAGCTAATCAAAAAGTTTAAAATGGAAGAATCAAAAGAAATAGAAACACCCATTGCAACTGCCACTAAATTAGACATCGATGAACCTGGTTCATTAGTTGATCAAAATTTGTATAGGGGTATGATTGGTTCACTCTTGTATCTTACTACCAATAGACCTGACATTGTTTTCAGTGTAGGGCTTTGTGTTTGTTTTCAGGCCAATCCAAAAGAGTCTCACTTGACTGATGTCAAGAGGATACTAAGATATTTGAAAGGCACCACTGATCTGTGTCCTTGGTATCCTTGGTACCCCAAAGGTAGTAATTTCAATCTAGTAGGATATGCTGATGCTGATTATGCAGGTTTTCGAGTGGATAGGAAGAGCACCTCAGGTATGGGACACTTCCTTGGTTCATGTCTTGTGTCATGGGCTACTAAGAAGCAAAATTCAGTGGCCTTATTTACTACAGAAGCTAAGTATGTTGTTGTTGCTTCTTGTTTTGCTCAATTGCTATGGATCAAACAACAGTTGGTAGATTTTGGCATTGAAGTTGGTTGCATTCCTATATTTTGTGATATCATTAGTGCATGACAAAGAACCTTGTTCATCATAAGAGGACTAAGCACATAGATGTTAGGCACCACTTCTTAAGAGATAACTATGAAAAAGGACCGATCTCCATAGAATTTTGTGCTACTGATAAATAAATTGCTGACATCTTCACTAAAGCACTAAGTAGAGAAAACTTTGAGAGGAACAGGTAGGAATTAGGGATAATTAAGACCACCTAATAGGTCAAGTTCAGAATGCACAAAAAAATTGAAAAATGAAAAACAAATGGCTAGAAATTTTGAACTTGTGTAAATATCTAGATTAATTTTTACTCAGCTTCATACTTTATCTAGTATACTCTTGTGACATGTGTTTATATGACTCACTGATCTCTTACAAAATTTTCTCTATTATGGCATTTGAGGCATGTTCAAGATAGTTCTAAATGAAGAACCTGGTTCATCAGTATAGGCTCATATGAAATTTCAGGTATGTTTTCTATACTCTGCACAACTAGAAAGATTAACGTTTCAATCATGAGCAGAAGTTCAACACTTGTCAAATTCCTAGAAAATTCTATCCATTGGCATTGAATCAGTTCCGTCCATCTAGAATTCTAAATCATATTTTTTTCTAATATCTAGGGAAACCAAATTGATCATTAAAATTTCTAGAGTCTCAGTTTGATTAGACTTCAATTTGACCTCTGAAAAAGTTATTGTTACTTATCAATTGTCTAATTCTCTTTAAATACACACCACTTCTCCAGTCTTCATCATAATTCCAAAACCGTCAAAAATTGTTCCTCACTTCTAATTTCCATCTTCTCCAAAATTTTCAAATTCTTTCAAGAAATCGACCGTCGTGTCTAACCCATAAGAAAATCCCGAAACTCCTCCACCACCATCTCCCTCAAATTCATCTGCATCTACTCCCCCAGTGTATATCCAAAACCTAGGCTACGAAGGTAGAAAATGCTCGCTCCAAAAACGGTAGCATCTGGGGATCTAAGGAAGGTTTTACATGAAAGGTTAAAATTAAGCCAAATGAAGGAAAGAAAAACTCTAAATTCAGACTCCAGCTCTGAATCAGAATCATATCAATCAACTACTGAGGGGAAAGGACATGGGTCTTCGAACTCTGAGAAGACTCAAGAATCCCCCACTGAGGTTCATCTGTGAGTGGAAACTTAGAGACTAGGTTTGTGCTGGTTGGTCCTATTAGGGATGTTAAAGTGCCTGAGAGACGTAGGAGTGGAGGTAAAAAGAATGTTGAGAAAGAAAAAAAAAGAGGGCGCATGTGGTGAAGAGAGATGAAATGGAAAGGGCAGTTCTTGCTATATGTGGGGTTACACAAGAGAGATTAGAAGAGCATAGTATGAAGTCAGGGGGAGTGGTTCTGGAGAAGCTGCTGAGGAGTTGGTTCATCTGAGCAAGCAAAGAGATGAACCTGTTTCATCTACTGAATAAACCTTGGCTAATCTACTGAAAAAGGTTGGGGCAAGCTATGACCCAAAGAAACGCAGAGCTCCCACAACAAAAGCCCCAACTGTTCCCAAGCCTTCCAAGAAAATAAAAGCTCCATCCCCAACACCTATTGCCTCCAGTTCCTAGGGATAGAGCCACAAGAAGCAGGGTAAAATAGAGTGAAGTTGATCTACAAAAAGCCTTAGAAGAAAGCAAGAAAAAGAAAATGGAGAAGGGAAAGGGAAAAAATGCAGAATCCTCTAAGTTTGTAGAGGAAGAGGAGATGGAACCGGTTCATCAAGAAAGGGGTACAACAGTGGAGGTTCCTACACCCAAACCTAAAAAGCCCAATACTTCCTCCAAAAAGTCTTTTTCTGTACCTATGTCTGCTGAAGCCTCATTAGCCAAGAGGACAAGATCTGCAGTGAAAGCTAAATAAACAAGAGTTTCACATGATGAAGAGTGGAGTGGAGAAGAAGAAGAAGAAAATGAATCTGAGAAGGAACGGGACAAGTTTGCCATCTTTAGCAGAAGAAAGATTTTAAAAGGTAGATTGTTGAGGGACCTGGTGGGACCAGGTATGATGAGATTGGTAGACTCTTTAGTTGCTTAGGGTTGGAAGGACATGGTTCTTCAGATGGATGGTAGGCTAGCCAAAAATGAGCTCATTGAGTTTATGGCTAATGTTGTTGTTAAGGATATAGTTGTTAGTAGCTTAGTGAAGGGAGTCCCAGTGTAGTTTGATGTTGAGAAACTGGGAGAGATTCTGGACATACCCTCTGAAGGGTTTGATGATTATACTAGGCAAATGTTGCCATTCCTGGACTCCCTCCCTACTACCCTCGAAATCACCAAGAGGTTTTGTGATTCAGAGGATGTGAATGAAGCCAGGACTGTGCAAAAAAGTGAGATGAGGCTTGAGCACAAGGTTGTGTTTGAGTTTGTCAACAGGTGTTTATTGCCCAGACAAGAAAGAAGGCACACTGCTAACTACATGGACCTAGTTCTTGTGGAGTGCCTTGAGAGAGGAAAGCAAATCAACTGGCCTGCCCTTATTGTCAAATTGCTAGACAGGGTCATAAATGGCTCCAAGGCTCATGCTACTCCATATGGCTTCATATTGACCACAGTTCTAGAAATGATAAATGTTCCTCTAAAGAAATGGGAAATGGCCTCGAGCAAGGAAACCTTTGGCATCAAAACTCATCTTACCTGTGACGATCCAGTCAATCTCATCCCAGTTGAACCTGGTTCATCTATGAAGACACCCATCAACAGCAAAGTCAGGACTTTGGTTCAGGAATATGCAGCTAAGGACGCTGAAATTGCTAGACTCAAGGCTTGTGTGGTTGAACTGGAAACTAAGAGGGATGGTCTTCGAATTGAGATTGACAAAGAAAAGGAGAAGAATGATAGAATTCTTCAGAACATGCTGGATCTTCTCCAAACCCAACCCTCCAGTTCCTCCAAGCCTTAGGACTCCTAGCCTTTGTCTATTGAACTTGTCTAGTACCCCTAGTGACCCGAATTAGGGATTTTTCTGTTTTTTGCTCATTGTTGAATGTTTTCTTTCTTTTTGTGGATTGTTTGTAGCAACATATCTCTATAAAGATGCAAGATAGGACTGGAGCAGATACCGCAGAAGCAGTCAAGATGGCCGCAGCGGTTAGTAGAGATATATATATCCGGGAGATTGTTCGGTTGCATGGTGTCCCAGATTCCATCATTTCAGATCGGTGCACTCAGATTACTTCCCAATTTTGGAAGTCTTTCTAGAGGGAGTTGGGTACTCAGGTGTAGTTAAGCACAACTTTTCACCCTTAGATGGACGGGCAGTCCGAGCGCATTATTTAGATATTGGAGGATATGTTATATGTTTGCATTATTGATTTCAGAGGGTCATGGGATCAGTTCCTACCGCTTGCAGGGCTTGATTATAAAAATAGCTACCAGTCGAGGATTCAGATGGCTCCATATGAGGCTTTGTACGGGAGGCAGTATAGATCTCCAGTTGGTTGGTTCGAGCCCAGTGAGGCTAGGCTATTGGGGACAGATTTGGTTTAGGATGATTTAGATAAGGTGAAGGTGATACAGGAGATACTTCGTACAGCGAAGTCTAGGCAAAAGAGTTATGTTGACAAGAAGGTTCGAGATGTGTCCTACATGGTTAGTGAGAAGGTCCTGTTAAAGGTTTCACCCACGAAGGGTGTTATGAGATTTGGAAAGAAAGGGAAGTTGAGTCCGCGGTTCATTGGGCCTTTTGAGATACTTCGAAGGAATGGGGAGGTGGCTTATGAGCTTGCCTTTCCACCATGCTTGTCGAGTGTGCATACGGTATTTCATGTTTCTATGCTCCGGAGGTATATTGGAGATCTGTCTCATGTTTTGGATTTCAACACAGTTCAGTTGGAGGGTGATTGGACTTATGATGTGGAGCCAGCAGCTATTCTGGAGCGTCAAGTTAGGATGTTAATATCAAAAAATGTAGCTTTAGTAAAAGTACAGTGGAGAGGTCGACCCGTGGAGGAGGCTACTTGGGATATCGAGGGGGAGATGCAAAGTAGATATCCTTACCTATTTGAGGCTTCAGGTATGTTTCTTGACTCGTTCAAGGACGAACGTTTGTTTAAGTTAGGGAGGATGTGATGACCTGGCCAGTCGTCTTATGAGTTACCGCTTTGTTTCCCCCCATTTTTGTTTTTTTATGTTTTTTTATCCGTGTTTTGAGGTATCGGGTTGGTCAGATTTGATTCGGATTGGTTTGGGTGAAGTTTGAGACGCTTAGTCTCTTTTTAGAAGGCTTAAGTTGGAAAAGTCAACCGTATGTTGACTTATGTGTTAGAGGGCTCGGATGTGAGTTCCGATATTTCAATTAGCTTCGGGAGGTGATTTGGGACTTAGGAGTGTGATCAAAATGGGTTTTGGAGGTTTGGAGAAGATTTAGGCTTGAATTGGCGAAGTTGATATTCTGGTGATTTTTGGTTGGTAGGCAAGATTTTGATATAGGGGTCGTAATGGAATTTCGAGAGTTGCAATAGCTTCATTGTAACATTTGGGATATGTGTGCAAAATTTCAGGTTATTCGGGCATAGTTTGGTTGGGTTTTTTATCAAAAGTGGAATTCAGAAGTTTTTAGAAACTTAGACTTGAATCTAAGGTGCTTTAGTTGATTTGGTGTTGTTTGAAGTTTTTTGATGATTGGAACAATTTTAAATAAGGTATTGGAATATGTTTGTGCTTTTGGTTGAGGTCCCGTGGGCCTCGGGGTGATTTCGGATGGTTGACGGAGAAGTTGGATGCTTGTTATAGCTGCAGATTTTCTGCTTCTGGTATTTCTGCACCTGCGGATTGGGGACCGCAAGTGCGATGTTGCAGGTGCGAAGAAGAAGACCGCAGATGCGAGATGGGACTGGCTAGCAGACACCGCGAAAACGGTCAAGATGGTTGCAGTGGTTAGCAGAGATATATATATATCCGGGAGATTGTTCGATGGTGTCCTAGTTTCCATCATTTCAGATCGGGGCACTAAGTTTACTTCCCAGCTTTGGAAGTCTGTCCAGCGGGAGTTGGGTACTCAGGTGGAGTTGAGCACATCTTTTCACCCTCAGACGGACGGGCAGTCCGAGCGCACTATTTAGATATTGGAGGATATGTTACGCGCTTGCGTTATTGATTTTAGCGGGTCGTGGGATCAGTTCCTACCGCTTGTAGAGTTTGCTTATAACAAGAGCTACCAGTCGAGTATTCAGATAGCTCCATATGAGGCTTTGTACATGAGGCGGTGTAGATCTCCAGTTGGTTGGTTCAAGCCCTGTGAGGCTAGGCTATTAGGGGACAGATTTGGTTCAAGATGCTTTAGATAAGGTAAAGGTGATACAGGAAAGACTTCATACAGCGCAGTCGAGGCAAAAGAGTTATGCTGACAGGAAGGTTCGAGATGTGTCCTACATAGTTGGTGAGATGGTCCTGTTGAAGGTTTCGCCCAATAAGGGTGTTATGAGATTTGGAAAGAAAGGGAAGTTGAGTCCACGGTTCATTGGTCCTTTTGAGGTACTTCGGAGGATTGGGGAGGTGGCTTATGAGCTTGCCTTGCCACCCAACTTGTCGAGTGTGCATCCCATGTTCCATGTTTCTATGCTCCGAAGGTATATTGGAGATCCGTCTCATGTTCTGGATTTCAGCATGGTTCAGTTGGAGGGTGATTTGACTTATGATGTGGATCCAACTGCTATTCTGGAGCGTCAGGTTAGGATGTTGAGATCGAAAGATATAGCTTCGGTGAAAGTGCAGTGGAGAGGTCGGCCCGTGGAGGAGGTTACCCGAGAGACCGAGTGGGAGATGCGGAGTAGATATCCTCACCTGTTTAAGGCTTCAGGTATGTTTCTTGACTCGTTTGAGTACGAACATTTGTTTAAGTTAGGGAGGATGTGACGACCCGGCCAGTCTTCTCATGAGTTACCACTCAATTTCCTCCATTTCATTTTTTAATGTTTTATTTATCCGTGTTTTGAGGTATCGGGTTGGTCGAATTGAATTCGGATTTGTTTTGGTGAAGTTTGAGATACTTAGTCTCTTTTTAGAAGGCTTAAGTTTGAAAAGTTAACCGGATATGAGCTTTGATGGTTCAGTTAGCTTCGGGAGGTGATTTGGGACTTAGGAGTGTGATCGAAGTGGGTTTTGGAGGTTTGGAGAAGATTTAGGATTGAATTGGCGAAGTTGATATTTTAGCGATTTCTGGTTCGTAGGCGAGATTTCAATATAGGGGTCAGAATGGAATTTCGAGAGTTGCAGTAGCTTCGTTGTGTCATTTGGGATGTGTGTGCAAAATTTCAAGTTATTCGGACGTGGTTTCGTTGGGTTTTTTTATCAAAAGCGGAATTCGGAAGTTTTTAGAAACTTAGTCTTGAATCCGAGGTGTTTTGGTTGATTTGATGTTGTTTGAAGTGTTTTGATGATTGGAACAAGTTTGAATAAGGTATTGGGATATGTTTGTGCTTTTGGTTGAGGTCCCAGGGGCCTCGGAGTGATTTCGAATGGTTGATGGAGAAGTTGGATGCTTGTTGTAGCTGCAAATTTTCTGCTTCTGGTATTTCTGCACCTGCGGATTGGGGACCGCAGGTGCGAAGAAGAAGACCGCAGATGCGAGATGGGACTGACGAGAAAATACCGCAGAAGCGGTCAAGATGGCCGCATCTGCGAAGCCGCAGATGCGGAAGTCCTATCGGAGATGCGATTTCAAAGTGAAAAAACATAGAAGCGGTGGTTTGGCCACAAATGCAGTACCGCAGAAGCGGGCATTGGACCACAGATGTGGAAAAGTCGGGGCAGAACATATAAGTTATTTCATTTCGCGAATTTGTGTTATTTCACCATTTTTTACTTTGGCCTTGGAGCTTTTTGGACGATTTGAGGGAGAGATTTCAAGGGAACTTCATTCAGGTAAGGATTTTGGACCTAAAACACATTTGTATTTTAGTAGTTCATGGATTAAAGCAGTAATTAAAGGAATTAAACGGCTAAAAATGGGGAATTAGGGCTTGAGTTTAAGAGGCACTTAATGAGGATTTGAGGCGTCATTTGGACTCCGATTTTAGTATTCTTGATATGTATGAACTCGTGGGCAGATAAGGAATTTATTGGTGTGAAAATTTTTGAATTTTGAGGCGTGGGTCCAGGGGTCGGGTTTTGGTAATTTCGGGATTTGTGTTAATTATTGATTATTTTTGCTTGGGCTTCATTCCCTTAGCATATTTTGACATCCTCGTTCTGATTTTGGTTAGATTCGACGCACGTGGAGGCCGATTGAAAGGGTAAAGGCATCGAGCTAGAGATTTAGCTAGTTCGAGGTAAGTAATTATTGTAAATGATGTCCTGATGGTTTGAAACCCAGGATTGCACATCGTAGTGCTATGTTGAGGTTAGACACACATTTGTTGACGAGTGTGGGGTCGTACTCTATTGGGGATTGTTACTTGGTCCATCCCGGTTGATGATTGTACCGTGTATTTGACTGAAACTTATTTGCCATCATTATAATTTGGGGTGAATGCCATATTTGGGCTTCGTGCCAACTATTTGAACCCTTCGGGGCTTTTTATTGATATTTTCTCACTGTTTTGACTTACTACTTGAACTCAGTCATTTTATTTTCCACTGTTTTACTATCATCCATTTTTACTTAGTTTTGAGATTTAAATGATGTTTGGGCTGAGAAACACGGTTTTACTATTGCCCGAGGGGCTTGTGAGGATTTTTGACTGAGTAAGGCTGAGGGTAGATGTTGTGAGGAAACATTGATACTGATTTTAGGCCGAGAGCCTGAGATATGTACGCCACGAGGTAGCTTGATTGATATGAGGATGAGGGCCTAGATTTGATGCCACGAGATGGCTTGTTATTGCGCTTGGGCCGTAAGGGGCCCCTCTAGGAGTCTGCACACCCCCAGTGAGCGCGGGTACCCATTGTGTTGTGAGATTGAGCCCAAGGGGCTGGTATTATTTTGAGATGTTGCCCGAGGGGCGGATTTGTAGATACTGTGCCCGAGGGGCGAGCTTCTATTTATTTACTATACCTTAATTGTATGTCAATTACCTTTTCATTGTTGGAAAAGGATTTTACTCGACTTTTCACCGGTTTACTATTTTTAACGTGTTTTACTGCTTCATTATAGAATGCCTTGTGCCTTACGTATTTTATTACTTTCAGTCATTATTTACATTTGTTACTCACTGAGTTGTAAGTCCTTATTTTACTCCATGCACCTTGTGTGCAGATTCAGGTATTTCTGAGCCCGGTAGCGGGTATTGGTTGTTCAGAAGTAGAGTCATCGAGTTTAGCAGGGTAGCTGCCCGACGTTCGCAGCACATCTTTTCTCCCTCTTGATTTTATTAGACTATATTTAGTACATTTTAGATTCTTGTTGTTTTCGGACCTTAGTAGATGCTCATGACTAGCGACACCCCGGTATCAAGCTGTATTGGGTTTGTTTTCCGCAAATTATACTGTTAGCTATTTATTTTTTAGATTTAATCATGTTTAAGACTTAATACTTATTATTTTATTGCTTAAGATTGAAATGGGAATATGTCGGATGGCCTTGTCTTCACGAGAGGCGCCATCACGAATGGGTCCGGGTTTAGGGTCGAGACAAGTATCCTCTCTGTTGGTTAATTAAATGCTCAACATTCTTAATTGTTTTAATTTCACTACTTATAACACCTCTTTTACAGGAAAGGTATCAGGAAATATTACAGGATCAAACATAAACTCAATCTGATATTGATCAATGAAAAGCGCATTACGAAGCCGCGGGATGGGAAAAGAAGAGAAGAGTATATGTTCCTGGATCTCAAGAAAAATGCTACTATGGACCGAATCTTCGTGGCTCTTCTGGATCAGATGCTTCATCGTTAATACCACCTTCGAGTGCTCAATCAACATCGAACCTGGATGAGTTAGTGATGTGTTTGATTCTTGCACTAACAGAGCACATAGTTCTTGTGCTAACTGATCATATGCTTCTAGTATTGACTGAGCAGGTGCGTGAAATGATTTCGTCACCCTCACTGACTTTTACTGATCACCCATCAGATGTGGTACCAACTGTTCATGTTCCTCCTACTACTACTGTTCATGGGGTTCATCCATCGGTTTCAGATGATGACCTTAACCCCTAAGCCTCATATTTGGAAGCTTTTTGTTTTGAACCTTATTGTTGGTGTTACGGATAATTTGCAACATTTTGGTTTGGAAGCTTTTTGTTTTGAACTTTATTGTTGGTGTTAGGGATAATTCGCACATTTTTAGTTTGAACTTTATTATTGGTGTTAGTGATAATTCGAACTTAATTGTATTAGCTATATGCATTTTGATATCATTTTGGACCTTGAAGTAAGTTAATTTGTATGAATTTTAGTTATTATTACGGATATCTAATAATTTACATATAATGTGCATGAGCAGAGAAAATTTAAAATATTCGATAAAAAAAAATCTAAAAGGGAAAACTATTGCGACAGATTGCGACGGATATTTTTTGTAACAAAAATAAATATATAAAATAACATTCTGATAGATTGCAACAGACGATTTTGGTCGCAAAATGAAAAGCTGAAATGAGTCTCAAAATATTGGCGACGGATTAGCGACCGACTTCCTGTTGCAAAAGTATGCCAAACGACGAAATGCATTGTGAATTTAGCGATACAATTTTCTAATATAGCAACGAAAATTCTATCGCAAAAAGTAGCAATGGATAGTGTTCGTCGCTAGAACGTTGCTAATATTGCGACGGATTCCATTTTTCCGTCGCAAAGAGCTTAGTAACGAGCAAATCAGCAACAAATGCTAATCTGTCGCTAACCCTGATTAGCGACGGAAAAGGCCCTTTAGCAACGGAATTAGGTCGTCATTAAATGCAGATGAGCCTCCTCGACCATCACCAGGTCATCTGCTTTTGAAACTTCGATGTTTCCCCTCTTTCGAGCCACCGGCTCACAACCAGCATCTTCTCCCTCCTCTTTTTCATCTCTTAGCTTTTGGCTACTTTGCCAGACACAGCGGGAGTATCATTCTTCGACTTACAAGCCTTGCTCTTCTTAGTCTTTGGAGTATCGAAATACGAGACCTTTTTTCTCTTTTTCTTTTTTTACTTGGCCAGTTTCGAGGCCTCCTCTTCCCCATGTGGGGACAGCCTAATGGAATCATTGTCTCCGAGACCTGTATGGGAGGAAATCAAGTAAAAATAAGAAAGAAACAGTTCACAGAAAAGTATCAAACATGGATAGAGAAGCTTATTGTGATGTTTGGCCTCCTATCAGCCCTTGGCCAAATCATACCAATAGCACTCAACGTACGAAGAGGCCGAGACCAGTTTCCGAACCCAGCCTTCAAGGTTCGGGATTGCACCGGGCACCCAAGAAACGTTGCATCATAGGAAAGGATGTCAATACGAAAAGACAAAAGAAACAAAACGGTAGACAGAATCTATAAGTGAGTCCGTGCTTACGCTTCATGTTCCACTCTTCAGGGAACGACATCTTCTCGGCTGAAATTATGTCAGAAGTCCTCACTCGGACAAATCAGCACATCCATCCTTAGTCTTTGTCTTCATCTATGCTCGAGAATAGCACCATGGTGGCTCGACGTTGAAGCCTTATTAATCCTCCTCGATAGAGACGGGGGTTGTATATTCTAATGAGGTGGTCGAGGGTAAAAGGCATCCTCTCGACTTGGCTTATGAAGAATCAGAGAAAAATAACAATACGCCAAAAGGATGGATGGATCTAGCCCAAGGTTATTAGGTATTAGTGGCAGACCTCAAGGATAACAGGGTCAACGGGACCCAACGTAAAAGGGTAAGTGTAAACACTCAAGAACCCTTTCACATGAGTGGTGACATCCTCTTCAGGGATCGAGATCACCACCTCCTTGCCTTCCCAACGAAAATCCTTTTTTCACTTGCTTCAGGTCGCCTTTAGTTATCGAGCATATGTATCTCGACATCGGCTCATATCGGCCAGGGACCGACGATGGTTTCTCGATCTTGAAATCGGAAGTGAGATCGCATGATCGGGAACACATTCTTCGATGTGTGGCTCCACTGTCGTTTTATCACCGGTCGGCCGCGATGAAGTGGCTTTGTCCTTTTGGGGAACGATTTTAGATGTTTTCGCCATTCCTATGTGAGTTCAGAAAAAAAAAGATGAAGTTTGTTGTTTAATAAGAAGGTTGGCAAACGGGATATGGAGAATTGAAAAACTTGAAGAGAGAAGGAGTGCTTTGAAGATTAGAAGAGATTTTGGAAGTAAAGTTTGACAAAATTGTGAAGATGGTCTATTTATAATGTTTGCCATGACGATTCAAGGGTACTAGTGGCCGACCATTAACTCACACTAATTAATGATCTTGAGAACTGTGCAGATGCGACACTTCAGTCGCCTCCGTCGCTTACGTCATGAGGATGATATCATAATTGGTCGAGGTACAAAATCGAAAGCTCGGTTCGTTTCTTCTCATTACACTCTAAGAAACAAGGGGACTATCTGTATACGTTCAAAATCGGGCCTATCCGATTTTGCTATTAGATCGAGACAAGGGAGTTGTCTAAAGATCGTAATGTCCGTCGAGACCAAGGACAGCAGCAATCCAGACTATGTATCACTGCCTTCAAGTTAAATGCAATAATGGGAAGACGAGATATCCGTAACCGGCCGGAGATCATAGCGAAAATCTCGGAGCAGATCAAATCAACGGCGGTTATTTGTACCAATCATGGGATTTACTTCCATAGTTAAAATTATACTATAATTAGGATTCCTTTAGTATATAAAAGAGGATCCCCATCATTTATAAACACCTACATTCATACAGAAAAGCAATATAATATTTCTCTTTTTCTCTGGTTTATAAACTTGTTGGTTTTTAATTGTTCTTATTTCACCAAGCTCGAGGGTTCATCAGCTCGGGGTACTGCCCAGACATTGGTTTGTTTTACATTCTTGTTAATTTCCATTATTCATCTCTAAGTTAATCAACTGGTATTAGGTGAAATCACATATCATTAAAATAACATTATAAGTTTAATTGTTATCCAGTTTTTAGGGCAAACAAAACTAAAAATGGAAATATATATATATATAATAGAGTAAAGGAAATATAGATTATCATGGCAAATTTCATGACATAGTGATTTATGTTATCTTTTGAAAAGAGAGAATCTGATATGAGCTCTTCAGTGAATATGAAATTGTTGATACGCTTATGTAATATGTCCATTCCTGCACGGCCATGATTATTAATTGACTTGTCTAAAGAATTTTTTAGCACATGCAAGAGAATACGTACGGACTATTATACAACTCCAAAGGTAAATGAGAGCGAGGTTTCCAATCAAATGATACTTAATGGACCCTTTGCTTGTATAGTTGTTGACAAAATGGATTTTGAGAACCATCCTCATTGGATTTATTGAATAAATATCAATTTCTTTTATAAGTTCTATCTTCCATGGCAATTTTGTTTAATAGTTTAACTGCTTAGTTGTCATGAATGTGACTGGATTTAGATGGATTCATTGTTCAACGTGGATATATAAAGTATAAATATTTAAGTCTTTTACCGGATAAGATATCATCGTTAAACGAAGTCAACCCTCAGACTTATGTTTGTATTTACTGATAATGTACACAAAGTCTAAGAATACTATTGAATGATGTTTGAATGTTTGATGGACTCGTCTGTTTGTGTAGTGGTTGACAAAATAAACTCCCTGAAAACCACATCATCCATTTGTATTTAACCAACTTTTCACAAATATCAAAAGTTCTTTTCTTTGTTCTATCCTATATTTTCCATGGTTTTGCCTAATAGTTTAAGTGCAGGGTATCATGAACTTCATTTGTCAACATGACTACATAAAAAGACAAAACAATATTCAACTTTTTACCTAATGAGTATAATTAAGAAATCAATACCTTCGAAGTACTGCCTTTAAGCAGTTTACATACACTTAATATTTTCAAGATTCCGGTTTTAAACTACACACTATTTTTTGGAAATTAACTAATCAAGACGCGATGGAACAATTAATAACTCAGTGGACGAATGATCTTTCTACACTAAAGTCAACTCCCACATCAATATTTTATCATTTTCTCTTCTTTTCAAGAGCTTCATTCAAAACAGTAACTCTAAACCAACTACCAAGATAATGATATGAAACTTTTTTATTACAAAATATATTAACTTTCAATGATATTCAGATAAAAGTGAGTGACTTTTTCATTAAAAAAGAAAATTAGCATTTTGGTGCAATAAAGTAAAAGTTATGTAACCGTGAAATTAACCTTAAGTATTCCTTTGTTTTTTCTTCTTCCACCTCTCCCTTAAATAGAAAACATCTGCTTCAAAAGACACTGTAACACGTTTGTAATTTACTATCAAGGCCCCCACACAGATATTGACCTTGATTTTGACTTTGAAGGCTGTTGATAGACTCATAAAAACATCTTCATATATAATGGAAGTAAAATTCTTAATTAGATTAATTGGTGTAATGTAAGCTTGATGTAAACTAAGAGTCCACCAAACTGTATAGAGAATTTGGTTCTCCATCAGTTCCCACAAAACATATACACACACACATCAGTGATAAATAACACAGTAGTATTTTACGTGAAAAAATCCCAGCTCACGGGATTAAAAAACCACAACCTACACTCGCAGGATTTCAACTTCACTAACTGAGAAACTTTAGATTACAACTTATTGTAACATAGGAATTAAACTCTTAATCTCTCACTTACTTGCAATAACTCTATTGCAAGCCTCTTTATATAACTCTATTACAAAGCTCACCACTTTGACTAACTCTAGCCAAACACAAACACACGGTTTATGATTTACAAAGATATCCTACAAGATGCTTCTAACTAAGCTAAATAGAAATTACAAATGAATAATATTAACAAAGATACAATAATACTAAGGACTCATGATGAACTCAATGTTGGGATCTGGTCCTTTGTTCTGTTGCTGCTTTGTTCTTCAAGCCTTGGAGTGAATGAAGGCGGTTGCACACTTGAGAGAGAATTAATGATTTAGGGTTTGCAAGTCTATGTTTTCCCTTACCTCATGTTGGTAATATATAAGTGAGGTCATTGGGATAATGTAAGCAAGTATCTGGTACACATCATGCTCTAAAAAGTGATTGATGCATTGTTGCGAGTGCAGTGCAACAGTTTTAATAGCTATAAGGAGTTGGCTTGTACTATGATCGAAGGAACTGATAGCCATATGTTCCATTTGTCGTTCCTTTGACATATATTATTGGAACTTGTACCAAATATGTGACTTGTTGTTCTGAGTACTTTGAGGCTTTGTATCACGTTCCCTATCTAGTTCTCATATGAAGTTTGTTAATAATAAGGGGAGGGATTGCTTCTTTTTATTAGTGAGGGCAAGCAGCATTCATTTTATTTAATCTAATGGTAGGGCTTTAAAGAGAAGACGATTCACATCTTTTTATGACCCCCAGAATAAGAAGTAGGAGGATAGGCAGAGGAAGAGCTCTTGAATTCTACCCGGGCGCCCTTCTTCATTGACCCATTTAGGCCTGGCTAGGATAAGGGTTCAAAAATAGTATACTATTACGATTCCCTCGATCGACGATCGTTCAACGGACTACTTTTGCAGCCATAACAAATCACAAGCTATCTTACTCAACTCTAACATAATGACTCTGATATAGCTAGTCCTTTTAGGTACTTGAATATTACCTAATTATTCGGGTCCATTTATGGTTATTGCTTCTGTGAACATAATAGCTAAATAATCACCGGCCAGTTATTTCATGAGTTACAGCTCTGTTTTTCCCATTTCTACTTTCTTCTATGTTCTTCTGTTGTTTTTTATCTTATCATATTGGTTATTTGGATCCGGAGTGGTCTTGGAGTGTAATGAGGCACTTAGCCTCCTATTTATAAGCTTGTGTTAGAAAAAAGTCAACTGGATGTTGATTTATGTATAGAAAGTCTCAAAATGGAATTTCGAGAGTTGGAGTAGCTTCATACGGTCATTTGTGAGTTGTGTGTAAAGTTTGAGAATATTCGGACGAGGTTTAATTGGTTTCGGAGTCATTTGTGGAATTTATGAGTTTGGAGTTCTTAGGCTTGAATTCGAGATTTGATTCGATGTTTTGGTGTTATTTTGAGTGATTCGTAGATTCGGCTAAGTTGGAATGATGTTATGGGATGTGTTGATATTTTAAGTTGAGGTTCTGGGGGCCTCGAATGTGGTTCGGATAGTCATTGAAGGGGATTAGCTGTTGAATCAAGTATTGGGTTGCTGAGGGAGTTGCTGGTGTTTTCGAGGGGTTTTGTGAAATTGAGAATGCGGAACACACCAAAAATTTTACAGTCAGTGGTGTGGATTCACGGGGGTGACAGAATCCCATGCTCAGCAGTAGAGGTTGGCGCGTACAGCAGAATTAGAAGCGCGATCGCAGGAGCCAGCAGATGTCGCAACCGCGGTGGAAAATCTGCAGACAGTGGAGTTAGTGGCACGGGGGCATTTGTTTGCGTGGTCGGTGAATTTGGGATCTGGGAGGTGCACTATAAATACGATATTCAGGGTTTTATTTTCATACTTTGAACTAGAGAGCTCGGGATTTGGCGATTTTTTTAGGGATTTTCAAAAAAAAAAACCATTGGGATAAGTGATTCTAATTCAATTTTGGCTAACATACATGAATATAACATTTGATTAATCATTTGAGTAGAGATTTGGGATGAAAATTGGGGAAAATTTATGGAACTTCATAAAATGAACTTTTGAGATTTGAAAGTCGATTCGAAATTGGATTTGAGTGAAATTAGTATGGTTAGTCTCGTAATCGAATGGGTTGACAGATTTTGTAACTTTGGTCGAATTTTGAGACATGGGACCGGGGCCCATCTATTGAGTTGGCTTTTTGACTTTTTGTCTTAAGCTTAGTACTTTCTTATGGGATTGATTCCCTTAGCTCGTGTTGATTGTATCGAATTGTTTGTGGCTAGATTCGGAGCGTCTGGAGGTCGATTTAAGGGGAAAAGGCTTCGCGGAGTAGGATTTTGGCTTGATTGAGGTAAGTAACGCTTCCAAACTTGGTTTTGAGAGTTTGAAACCCCAAACTATGTGCTATATGATGTATTGAGGTGACACACATGCCAAGTGACAGGCGTGCACCGTGAGAATTCTGACTTGGTTCATTCCATGGCACCGATTAGTAATTCTATCTTGTTGATATTTGTGTTTCTTCATGTGATGAAGTAAATGGACTATAAAAATCATACTAGGGCTTTACGTCGATACTGATGGGACCCCTAGTGCTCGTTTCTTTCTATCATCTCACTGATTTCATTGTTATTCTGTACTCAGTCATGTTCATGCATTTCATATCACATCTCAGTCTCAGATGTTATTTATTTGCACATCGTATCATTGTTTCAGACTAGTTTTCATGGCATTGTAAGCTCGTGTGAAAGACTGGAGAGTGATGACTGAGTGAAGCAGAGATCCTGATTACGAGTGACAGTTATGGGCCGGGCTGCACGCCGCAGCGGATTATTGATATATGCCTTTGTTGGCTTGTGATAGTGCTTGGGCTAAAGGGGCCCCTCCGAAGTCTGTAACACACCCCCAGTGAGCGCGATTGATTATATTCAGGGATTGATCTTCCCTTGGTATGGGGATGGATCTTCTTTATGGGGCTAGATTGGCCTGGTCCTCGATACTAGAGACTGGTCTGTGATGTGTATATATTCCGGGATGGATCTTTCCTGGGCCTAGTGAGCCATATACAGTACCGAGTGATTGTGAGGTTGATATCATTATTATCTGGAGATGGATCTTCTCCATAGGCTGGATTGACCTTCCTCGGTACTGAGTGACTGCTGTCAGAGATGTATGTGTGTGTATATATATGTGTGTGTGTATATATATATGTGGATCTTCCCTGGGCCGTATGAGCCATATACAGTACTGAGTAGATGAGCATTTGAGATTGTGGGCACATGAGGCACTCAACATGGTGATTTCATACAGTATTTGCATTGGCATGTAGATGTAGCAGAGTTACACTTCTTTACCTTTTTCATGCCTGCTCTATTTTACTGTTCGAGCTGTTTATCTAACTAAAAGCATGCCTACATTTTTGTACATTATATCTGTTATCTTTGATGAGGTCGAGTTCATCACTACCTATCAGTCTATAGGTTGGACTTGTTACTTACTGAAATGGTGCACTCACATTACTCCCTGTACCTTGTGTGCATATCCAGGTGCTTTCAATCACAGTGGCAGTCACAGAACGAGATTGCAAGCTTGGGAGATTATTGAGGTATCTGCATGGTGTTCGCAGATCTTGACCCTCCTTATCATTTTTGAGTTGTTTTACAATTGCCTCTTTAGACACTTTAATAGACTATGTATTCACCTTAGACGGTCATGTACTTTGTGACACCCTAGTTTTGGGATTGCTGTATCGTAATATGAATCTATCTTTTATGTCTTAAACAATTTATTTAATATGATGAAAGTTTTTTCGCAAATGAGTTCATTTTAGCATTGTGATTTTGGATTGTGTTGAGTTGAGGCTAGCCTAGTTCCACAATAGGCTCCATCACAACCGGGTTAGTTTTGGGGTCGTGACATAAATATTGCATAATTGTTTGATTTTTCACAATTTTCTCCATCCCTCTATGTAAATAACCCAATATTGGTTCGCAATCGACAATATATTCACCATCTAGAGTAACAATGAGTCGAATAACACCATGCATTGATGGGTGCTGAGGACCTATATTGACTATCATGAGCCCTTCTCTTGTAGTTGGTGCGGTCATAAATTTTTTACTGATTCATTCTTCCATCAATTGCTGAAAGTGAAAAGAAGTTCATCAAAATTTAATCGAAACATATAAGTGAAAATGAAGTGACTCTTCAAATAAATCAAATTAACGAGTTTTTGTCTCTCGAATGTCCAACTGATTAATTAATTTTTTACAACGTACTCTATTTTTTTTTTTTTACAAATATGCTAAGAGTCATTGACGTTTTCCCAAAATGTTCTTCAAACATCTCTGAGATAAATAGTCTTTTTTGTGCAATTCTAAATGTGAAGTAAGTCTTGTTATCATATTGGCAAAATTGTACACTTAAAATTCTACAAATCCACTATTTTCTTCTTGAGAAATAACTGAAATGATAGCATTTTTTACCATAAAAGAATTTCCGCTTTCTTTATTTTACAAATATAGATTTTATCAAATTTTATCGATTAGTAATAATAATGCCAGTAATTTGAACATGGTATATAGACTTAATTTCTTTATGAACTCCTAACTTTATCAATTCCAATAAATTGATCAAATTCAAAATTTGAAGAATTTGGCCAATTTCCAGCTTCAATTTGACTAAATGATTCGTTAATTATCTTATTACTAGTTAGAGAATCTTTTTCTTTTTTCATTTCATTCTATTCATCTATTTCTTTGAGTCTAAATAATACAACTGGGTTTACTTTTGAAAGTTTTTTTTAAATATAAATAGACTACTTTTGATAAGCCATGTTTTGGTTTCTTTTGAAACTCTTCGAAATAATTTTATTTTTTCTTTTAAAATTTTTAGAGTTATAAAATATTTCTTTTTGAATTTTTTAATTTTTTTCGAGTTCCTTAAAAATGGGCTCAAAATAGTAAGGGCTTTTTCGGGGAGAACCAAAGGGATGTTCAGTTTCTTTTGTCCCCAAACTTTTAAAAAACAAAAATCATCATTTTATTTTTTCTTTTTCGTTATCCCTCCATGGGAGGAGTACAATTTAGATATGCCAAGTTTTCAGACAAAAAAATAATAATATTTTGATCTGAATGCCATCTTTCAACAAATTTTTTGGAAATTCTATTTCTGATAATTGGAAACCATTACATTTAATATGCATTTCTCTATTCCATTCCTACAAATCTTCATACCATTCAGAAAGTTGCAAGAATAACATACGCCCGAGATTTTTGGCTATTATCAATGAAGGTAATATAATATTTTTGAAGAATTGATTGAGTTATTTACATGTAACCTTTTATTATTTGTGCATAAGGAATGGTATCCCAAGCTTCTTTTATCTCTATCCGTGATTTTTCCCTTCTTTTGTTCTCCCTTTTTTGTCCGTTTCCTTTTTCTCTTCTCTTTTTGTTTGTTCTTCTCTAGACTCTAGGTTAAATTTTCCTTCTTTACCTTATCAATTTCCCCCTTTTGATGATCACAAACTTAGTGTAATGACCCGACAAGTCGTTTAGAGCTCTAACATATCGTTCAGCAGTTCGAGTCCATGAACAGCTTCATTTCAGGTATTAAGACTTGTACGCATGGTCGAAATTGAATTTCAGGAAGTTCAGAGTTGATTTGGAAAGAGAATTCTCATTAAGCTTTAAGTTGAAAAAATTGACCAATATTGGATTTTAGAGTAAACGGCCTCAGAATCGGGATTTGAAGGTTCCAGCAGGTTCGTATGATGATTTCAAACTTGGGCGTATGCCCGGATAGGGTTTGGGTGACCCGGGAGTGTTTTAGGGCATATTGTGGAAGTTAGCATTTTGGAAGAATTTCATAAGTTTGTGTTGAAGTGCATTTCCGTGTTCAACAACCGTTTAGGATTCTGAGTCTAGGAATAGCCCTGTATGGTGATTCTAGTATTGGGAGCCCGATCAGAAGTGAATTTGGAGGTCCATTTTGGAATCATTTGACTAAAGATAGAAACTTGAAGGTTTTTGAGAAGCTTGACCGGAAGTGGACTTTTTGATATTGGGGTCAGATTCCGATTTCGGAAGTTGGAGTAGGTCCGTAATGTCGAATATGACTTGTGTGCAAAATTAGAGGTCAATCGGACGTGATTTGATAGGTTTCGACATCGAATGTAGAAGTTTGAGATTCTAAAGTTCATTAAGCTTGGATTGGAAGTTGATTCATGATTTTAGCATTGTCTGATATAATTTGACGCCTCGAGCAAGTTCGTAATGTGTTTTGGGACTGGTTGGTACAATTGGACGGGGGCCTCGGGTGAATTCCGGGTGGTTAAAAGATTGAATTGGGGTTGGAAAGAATAGCTGAAGCAACTGATATCTGGTATAATCGGACCTCGAGGTTTTGGCCGTAGGAGCGGAGCCGCAGAAGTGGGCAAAGGGGCACAGATGCGGTGGTGAAGGGTGAAGGCTGGGATCGCAGATGCAATCAGGCCATCGCGAAGTGGGACCGCACCTGCGAATGAAGGGGCGCCGAAGCGGAAATAGGCTGGGAGCCCCACAGAAGTGGCATTTTGTCCGCACCTGCGGGACCACAGAAGCAGTCAAGAGATCGCAGGTGCGAAAGAACTGGAGGTAGTGAGCTCTCTTTAAAAATCGAATTTTGGTTCATTTCCACTCATTTTCACTTCGGGTTGAATGATTTTGGAGTTTTTGGAAGAGATATTTTCTTCATCTATGTCAAGGTAAGTTGTTCTCACTCATTAGACGTTAAATGCATGGTTTTGTTTCGATTTGAGCATGAAAATTGGTAGAAACTTGGGATTTGAGGGAAATCCTAGAAAATAGATATTTTGAAATTTTTACCACGATTTTGGATATGAAATTGAGAGTAAATTATATATTTAAGTTCGTGAGTCTATGGGTAGACTTAATCTTCAAAAAGTTTCGGAGTCCGGGCATGTGGGCCGAGGCCGTTGTTGTCAAATTTTTGGTCGAGATTAAGAATTGTTATACATTGGATTTTAATGAGTAATTGAACATATATTAATGGATTTGCATAATTATTGGCTAGTTTTGGAACATTTAGCATCAATTCGAGTCTTTGGAACGGCGTGGAATGTCGGTTGTGGATCTTCAGAGCGAGGTGAGCCTCCTTTCTAACTTTGTAAGAGAAAATTATCCCCATAGGTGAGTTAATTGGCTATGTGCTCCTATTTGTAGGGGCTACGTACTCACGAGGTGACGAGAGTCCGTGCATAGCTACTATTATGCTTAAGTCTGGGTAGTTTAGGGCCCAAAAGCATGCTTATTTGTAATACTTGCAACCTTGTTGACAAACTTAAAAATGTCTGAACATATCAAACGTGTAAATGAATTTCTAAAAAGGTTAGACATCATTTCTTGACTTTTAAAAGAGAAACTTGCCTTTTTCTGAATATTTGCTCCTTGAAGAATTATTGATTTGATTGTTTGAATGTGTTTACCTATTGTGGAACAGGTCAAACGCCTCAGTAGATTAAATAGATACATCTATGGTTCGTGCCATTTGACCCTCTGGCGGTGCGCAGTTTAAATATTGTTGGATCGTGTCATACAACCTCGGCATAATTTGCACATGCTTGTATTGCTTGCCTTGAAACTTATTGAAGTTGTTATTGCCTCTTCCCGGCTTGAGAATATATGTATAAATGATGAAAAATAAAATATTGGGAAATTCACTTAAAAGAAAGAATTGTTTACATGTTTCACCCTATTGAATTACAATCCTATTTGTATAATCCTCGATTCATTATATTGCGGACGTATCATTATTGGACCACTAGTAAGTGTCGAAGTTGACCTCTCGTCTCTACTTCTTCAAAATTAGACGGGATACTCATTGGGTACACGTTGTTTTCGTACTCATACTACATTTGCTGTGTATTTTTATTGCACAGGCATATGCATCACCAGTGGCCTGATGGGCGTAGCAGCATGGTTGATTCGGAGACTTAGGTGAGCTGCACTTCTCGAGACGACCCGCAGCCAGCAGAGTCTCTTTTAGATTATTGTATTTATTTTCTGTCCAACTTATATTCCGGATGATTGTTGTATTGTATTGCTTTTCCTAGAAATAGCTCATGCACTTATGACACCGGGTTCCGGGATGGTTATGGGGTATTTTGTATTGACCTCTTGACATATATATTTAATTTGAACTGAGTATCTTTTATTAGTAAAAATTAAAGAAAAATTAGAGTTTTCACAATTTTTTAAGTGAGAATTTAATTAAGTATTTATGGTTGGCTTGCCTGACAGAGGTGTCCAGTGCCATCCCGACCCTTAGTGAATTTTGGGTCGTGACACTTAGAATTGAAGTTCCCCTTGAGAACCAGATTTCCAAACAATTCACCCTGCAGATTAGTTATATTTCCCATGAGAAACTGTTTCTCTTTCTCCCCTTCAATTTTTCTTTCCCATTTTGGCATCATAAAGAATTTATGCAAGTAACCAAAAATAGAAGTCCAACAAATTTAACTCATATCACTTCTCTGTACACAACATAGCTCAAAACAGAGCACAAGAGTATAACATGCATAGTAAAAGGCTGAGATGCTCATTGATTAATTTGAGGGGAAAAACATAGGCAGTAGTACCATTGTTATAAGACATCCATGCAATAAACAAATTTAAAGTACCATAGTCATAAAAACAACAAGCCAAAACAGGACACTAGGACTAAGACAAGCACAGATAAATTAGACACAGGGAATGGCTTGTTTAAGGGGCACTAGAAAAAAGGGAGGAAAATGCTATGCCCCACAATAATACGTCGATATTACGTCTTGCGGTATTATATTACAATGATGTTATGCCTTT